>UFQX01000499.1:122136-323310 GCA_900497675.1 Arapaima gigas | reverse complement strand
GCCCCCCCCCCCCCTCCCGGTCTGCAGTGCAGCACTGCTGGGCCTAAAAGGGGGTTCCTGTAGCTGCTCTCTGTTTTAACACCCATAGACGGCTGGCAGGGACACTGAGCTGTAAATTGTGTCTGGAAAGGAGGGGGCCTCTGAACAGTCTTCTGGCACGAAATAAAGCTCTGCTGGCTTTGGCGGACTTCCAACGTTGTTCGATCCCTTCGATGGTCACAATGGCAGGAGAGGCTGCGCTCCACAGGGAACCAAGCTGAGACCTTTGCTCTGATCACCACGAAAGCATGCGTTCCGCAAAAGTCCCCTCAAAAACAAAAGTAAAACACCGTGAACCTAGAGAAAACACCTTTCATAACATACTTAATACAAGGGGGACCAGGTTCTAGGAGGACCGAGTTCGTGTCAATATGTTTCATTGATCGCAGCAGATTATTTTGGCACCAAAAACAAAATGTGACTTTAAATACAGTAATTACTCAGTGTTCAAATCTAATTCATTTCTATTTCCCCATTATTTTAAATGGTGGGAAAATAAATGAATAATGTTCTTCCAGCCCATGGGAAACTGCTGTATAACTGTCAACTCACAAGTTCAGCAGGATAAACACTGTAAACAGCAGTTACCTTAATGTCAGTGATGCACATGTTTATAGCGGGTGGTGCAGCGTGTGCAGCACAGGGCACTTCACATGTTGGTCAGTGCGTTACACACGGGAGATGAGAGGGTGCGTGTGCAGCATTCGCAGTCCAACTTCGCGTTATAAGATGTGGAATAAAGCGAATAAAGTGTCAAACTTGATACTTGTGTCAGATTAAGCCCGCCGATTCCGCCTCTTTGTTTCACACAAGTGCGACATCTGTCACTGAAAAACACTCACACCCACCCTTATTGACCACCTCTACAGATGCTTTCTACTCAAAGGACCTGCATGGGAGCAGGTTACCTCCCAAATGCGAATTCAAAGTGAAGACTGTGTGCACATGCGCCAATCCATATCGCCACCCAAAGTAATGCAAGATTCAATTTCCAGATCTTGCACAGAACCTCTGGTGGGATCAAGTTTTTCCCCAGCAAGTGGGAAAAACAGAGGCAGGACTGTGAAACCAGCACAGAGGGAGGTGAAATACAACTCCCTCAAAGAGAAGACTGTTTTCTTATCAGAAGAGGTGGGCTTTGCACAGAGAATAATTTGAAAAACATTTGTCATTCTGCAGCCTACCCCAAAAATATACCAAACCAAAAGGATTACGGAGGACATTCATAAATCTGAATGCTAAACAAGGACATAATATTTTGATGGATGACATTAGCAGTAACCAAAAATGTATGTCTCTGGTCCTTATAACTGGAAGTTATTAGTGCTCAATTTCTTTAACTTAGTTCTCAGTAAACTTCAGTGCAAATTCTGGCCAGAAATTCTTTCCTCCTTGCTAGACAGAAGATGGATTTTGGCAGGAAAAAAATAAATATTGGTGTTGTTCATCTGAGGGCTCTTGCGGGTGCTAATATTACCAGAGCAGAGAGCAAAATACTGTGAACAAGCCTACAAGCCCATGATGCCATAACCCATATATGTTCACCCAGGGTGTGGTCTGCCTATATGTGTGTGTGTGTTTAGGATAGAGTTTTATAGCAGTTTAAATGCATTTTGGGGCTAGATTCTAAGACTGTGGTTGAAGGATGTATACAACTGCAGTTGCAACTGCAAATAACAAGAATGAAAATATATTCATTAAATATACATTGGACATATGTATAACAACTAAACCAGTCATACCCTGGTTTACACTGTCAATCTGTTTGTGAAAAATGGTCTTAAACTGGAAAAACATAAATAGGGAGTTTATTTCCCATTATTTTAAACACGAAAAATTATAATTTGTTGCATTCCCCCCAAAAAACCCAACCAATTTCCCCAAATATCAGTAAAACAGTGCAAAATGCATATATAAATAGAAAACCGCCGCTCCCTCTCTCAGCACTCCTTGCCCAGCAGCAGACATTCAGCAATAGCATTTGGAAAAAAGTACAGATGACGATTTAAAACAAACAATGCTATTTGCTATGGTGAACTGTTACATTCTGTTTGACTCAGCAAATGAAGAGACAAATAGATATGTGCAGTAGGACAAAGTAGAGGAGGGTGGAGTAGATGTGACGATATTAAGGAATCACATTGTATGAAAAAGAACAAAGCTGCAGCAGGTCCCCTTCACTCATGCTTGGCAGGCTACTCAAAATTTCTCCACTTCCTGCTTGGACATTGTGACTGGTTTTCAGAATGTTGGCAGTATAATTTTTTGGCGCGATTTGAACACAGGCACAGGTGAGTAAGATTTTATTGATCGGTCACGACGGGTAACCAGGAGGGACAAGAGAAGTGAGGCACAGTGTTTCAGAATAACAATAAACTACAGATGGAAAATTTTAAGCACACACTTCAACGGAAAAACATATGAAGCATCTGGGATGTAAATGTGTTTTTTTTCCTACAAAGTTAGGCTAAAAACGATATATAGGGAGGAGAGAACTCAGACCAAATTTTCGAGCTGTTGTACCAGGACGATGTAAATAGCGAGGGTATAAACCAGTGTATGACTATTTATAATTCTTTGCACAGCAGTTTAGTTGTAAGTACAAACAATTAAAAGACCAAATTGTTCAATTCCTTTACCGGGCAATTTCAATAAAGCTCTCAGATTAGAGCAAATAAAGCAGATCTAGTTTTGACAAGATCTGTTTAAAAAGATTTACATATGTAAAACACGATCAGCAGTTCAATGCAGCCCACGTCCTTCATCATCCTCTGACAGGAAAGTGAGTAAACAGCTGTGGAATGTTTCAAAATGAAAGGAGAAGATCAGGTGCACCTTTCCCCCAGCATGCCCTTGAAGCCCGGTGTGATTATTTCACCCTGCTGTGTTTTAAACAGAGCTTAGCCTCTGCCAGTCTCACTGCCCTGACATTCAATTTCACTCACTCCGCTCTTAGCATATGCCGCTCGTCGCGAGGCGGGGGGACGGAGTGTTACTGAGTCGATGTGTCTCTCACGCACAGACGCACACACATCAACTAAGGAGAAGGACACACACGTGCCGTTTCGCACAATGTGCCTTTTCCACACCCACTCACAGTGGAATATTCCTCAGTCATGCTGTTACATTGCAAGGCACCTCTGCACACATACTGTATACATTAAATAAGCAAAATTACACACACACTGTATTTTGTATGCAAAGCCCTGCATACAGCCCTGTACACACAACCTGTTGGGTTTCTGAATTGCTTTATAGCTTAGTGGGCCACCATGCTATGAATCTGAATCGACAGCAAGATATAAGCAGCACTATGTTTACCGTTACATTAAAGACAGCTCCAGGACACAGTAAAGAGACAGCTGAGCAGGCGTACTTTGCCACCCTTGCCTGAACTGAACCCGACTTTTACAGGCAATGGGCGTGACTTCATGCAGAGAACTATTGATTGGACGTATTGATAAAGTTTCTTGGGCTTCACACACAGTAGGAAGCATCTCTCTCGCCATTAGCAAGCCTCAAAAATACATTACAACAGCTGTCGGCAGCTAAGACCATTTCTGAAGGGATCGTTTGAGGGATAAAAAATATCAAACACAATTATCTTACTTGAAATCAATGCATGAATACCGAAAAAGAAAATGCATTCAAAGCTGACAAGCACTTGCTTGGTGAAGAGAAATTAGAAGCATTTCTTTGTTGAACAGACTAAAATGCTTTTGCTCCATTCTCTAGTGTCAAGAGCTCTGAGGCCTTGCTGCGAGTTCTCATACTCACTGTTCGGTCTTGTAGTTGGAGCATCTCTCCAGCGAGATCTTCAGCACCCTGTTATTCAAGCCGACAAATAGAGAACGGTCGCTGTGGAGTATCTGCAGGCTCAGAATGGGTTCCCACACACCGGCAGGGAGGAGCTGTATTTCCTCCAGGTAGCAGCCTTGCAGGCTCTTGTTTGCTGTGGACAGGGCTTTCAGGATAGTACCATACTCTGGTTGGAGAGGAGAGGTTGGAGAGGGGCAAGGAAATGAGCTCGCAGGTCAGTAAATTTGGGGATCGATGATCAGATCCACATGCTTTAGCACTGAAGTCCTGCCTACCTGTTCCAATGTACATCACATGGTAGAGCGTGTCACGGCCCTGCACAATGTCCACCACCAGTTTGGAAAAGCGTATATTGTCCTGCATGACCAGTGGGTCGATGGAGACCGGCTGCACCACGTCGTTCATCAGAAAAAGGCGCTGAGCGTCCTGCAGGCTGCGCTCTGTCAGGTTCTCATTTGGGCCGCTGTCATTGATGGTGCCACACTTGGAGACAGGGAGCAGTTAAGACGGGAACAATGAAAAAGGTGTGGGTTGAAAAGCTTGCACAAAAAGTGCTGAGTTCTGTAACAAACATCACCTTTGTAACAGTCAAGCAAGCAGAAAAGAACTGATGTGCTTCAAGATACAGAAGAATGCAGAAAAGTTTGCATGTTCAAGTAAAAAAACAGGGGCTGTACTTTTCAAATATGAAAAGTTGTAATGACAAAATGCTCAAAAGGCAAAAGTAATAAAGTAAAAAACTGTCACAAAGCAGCACTATAGGAGGTAGCAGGAAAAAAACAGAGTAAATTGCGAGCAACGTAACGGTACGGCTACGATAAAGTTAATGACCGTTTTAGGACGGCCTTTGAGTGCTCAGCACCAACTGTTCAATCTGTGGTTCTTCTCAACGCAGAGAACGTACCTGGAAGTTGGGGATGGGGTTGGGTGTTGGTAGCCATGTGGAGCGTGGGTTTTCCTGGGTCCGGAAAGGCCCGTTGAAGGCATGAGTTATAGCGCTGAGGTTGAACGCGCAAACTGCTGAAGCCGCAATGCTATTTCTACAGCCCAGAAAAGAAATAAATATTTCCTATCATTTATCTGTTTAAAACAGCTAAGTTAGAGTGTAAGTGGTAAGTGTGCTTAGTTTTTTTAATGTAACTTACAGAGCTAATAACCCCAGCTTCTTCATTTACCATTTTTGTGGAAGTTATTTCGCACCTTCATTAGAAGCACCTAGACTTTTTGGATTTAAGCGGAAAACTCTTCTGAGCACTAGTCTCGGCGCTCCCACCCCACGTCCTCTCAGCCAAAAGTGGACAAGCTACAAAACTGAGTGAAACATGCCAATGATCCAGCAGCAAGCAGTGAAGCTACTGGCCTAGGGTTTTCTGCCCACATCGATTTCCTTTTGAACCCGAGGCAGCTGCCTCTCTGCGGTGACACCACTTTTCCTGGGATCGGATGCTCCCTAGCTGTGTAACGCCTTTCAACACGTACACCGCTATTCAGTCTCACCTTAAGTACCCTGAAATCGGCACGCCGCAATAGGCGACTCTTTGACAATTCACAATTCATTTGTTTCCCAAATAGAGAGGGAAACAACATCAAATGCACACTGTTGTAACAGTGCCAGTGTTTTATGTGGCTCCCTGGAGCTTCTCAAATGTCTTTTTGTCTGCCTCCCAGAACCACATGTTTGTTGTGTCTTCCCAACAAGCCCCATGTGGTGCGGTGCCCATAGTATTAATGACTCAGCTAATTTGAGCTGGAAGTAACTGTCCGGTCTGAAAGGAAGGCGCTACCACACATTCCACTTCTTTACACAAGGCTGAGGCTCTGTGCCGTGTCTTTCATCACCCTGCTGGCCCTTTTCCAGGCCTTTTGCAAACATCTGGACATGAACCCGCTTGGCATGAGAGGATATAAAGTCCCTGGGGCAGTAGAGGCCAAAGACAAATGAGGGTCCTGTACCAGAATATTGGACTGCGACCAGAGGCTCAGTGTTTGCCAGGTTCTGGTGGCCCATCATCAGGACTTGCTGTGCAACACAGTTCTCCAGTCAAAGCAAGGCAGTGAAATCCTCTAAGGTAGTGGGGACAAGGTGGATTCTAACAATGAAGAACCATCCCATCTGCATACTGGGGCTTTTTAAAGTTTTTCGCCAAAACTACACAGCTTCTAGGAATACTGCACTTTAACCCGGGTGCGTGAGTGTGTGAGTGATACACCTTTAGTGGGAGTATGTGTGGTGAAAACACTGCAGCAAAAGAGAAAGCTTATCAAAACGTTTGCTGTTTTGCAACACTATCTTTGCATATCTCTTCATGCAACAATAACATGTGCTGATAAAGCTAAGGTCCTGTGCCTGAGACCCCACAGCAAGCCAGCTGAATCCTGCCCTCTACATGGCTTCCTGGAAAGTACTTCTTTACTTGTCAGTGTTGGTTCACTTCTTTGGGGTCCAGGGTAAAATGGATTCCAGGCCTGTATGAGGTCTGGCTTCTACTGTTGTCAGAGTAGAAGCTTTTCAAAGCTACTCTACATGTATTCCATGTTGAGGGGCACATGGGGAAGCAGATGCAGAGAAAGAAAAACACGGGGAGCCTCGGAGCACTGCCTTTCACTCACACTGTGGTATGGGAAGATCCAGCAAGGGAAATGGGAGATTAACCACTGTGCAGCAGTAGGAACATTTTCTTTTGGCATGGGGTGGGATCTTGAAGCCCTGGCAAAGTCCCCTTGCTGGTGCTGAATGGCCTATGGAGCCCTCACTGTTGGATACCTGAACATTCACAGCTCCCCATGCCATGAAAAACTATGGCCAAAGGTGCTAGCCTTAAGCCTTTTTTTGGATCTGGCCTTGTGTATGATCTCTGCATCAAGCAGTATAAAAGACTGACATTTACTGTATAAAAATCACATTTTCCCCCAAAATCTCATCCCACATTAACGGCGTTTTCTCTTTTAAAAGTGAAAAACAGTCCCAGACAAAAACACACTATGCACAATCCTACCTGAAAAGGAAATGCCCCCCCTGTGCACTACATTGTAAGAAGGTCCCAATAAAAGGGCGGATTACGCAGAACTTCCTAAACCACACAGCTCATGCTGTATACAGGACACAGCCAGAAGTTTTGTAAAAGCTGATCTTCAGACAGATGGACGTGCTAACCGGTGACGCCAGCATTAAACAGACTGTAATTCGCTGGCTGGCGAAGTGTAGGAAACACCCTTATAAAGACACCATTAATAACTTTATGAGTGATGTCCTACAGCTGTGAAGTTTGCACAACTCTCCACCAGCTAAAGACCAAAAAAAACCACATCACACAAAAGATTTAGAGAGACTAAAGTAACGAAAAATAAACAAATCGGATAGTAAAAAAAATAAGCACAACAATGTCGGGGATTAGATCAAAAATATTATAATGCTGCCGAATAACTGGAGAAAAGAGCTCCGGTTGCTGCGGTGATTTGTGTAGCAATAAAAGAGGCTGTAATTGCTGTTTAAATTAGTGAGGTTACACTCATGAGGCCTTTATGGTTTAGCAAAGTCTTTATAACAGTACAGTAGGCATAATGTAAGAGGGTGAGCCTCCCTGTGAAATCTGAAGCCAGAGAAGACACCTCAACGCAGCAACAACCGAGTTAACTCAGAGACATCGCTCAGATGCCCAGACGCTCACAGCCATGTGCTCCTCTGGTGAAGGAGAAGATACACTGTCCCCAGTGTGGAGACGCAGATGTTAGGAGCTAATGGTGTTTTGTGCCTGCTTAAATACCTGGAGCATCTTACTTGTTTTGAAGAGTTAAAAGTCAGAGACAACCTATTCAGAACAAAAGGGAAAAATCTTATTTGAGGTGATTTGTTGTCTCTTTTCAAAAATGGCTGGAGACCAAGACTTTTGGGGGTGTACATTCAGCACCACAAAGAGTGTGAGTATTTATGTGTTGTTGGTAAACGCTTCATGCTCGAAAAGGTGTGAAAACTTAAAACTACAGTGTCACGGGGCAGCAAAGCATGTTCATTTGGAAGTTAAAGCTGTAAAAGTTGTCAATATGATATCAAGAAGGGGAGGAAAGCCCTGGAAAGTCCTTTCGTCCACCATAATTGTTCTAAATGTCGTAGAATTTCAACATTTACGTTTATTCACTTATTAGTTGCTTCTCTCAAAAAGGACATGCCCCAATGTATAAAAGTGCATTTCGATACACGACTCTCAGATACACAAGCAGTTACCAAAGCACATTTTTTGTCGGCAGCATATACATGCGTTGTCATTGACTGATACAAAATAAAGCTTATATAAGTACACGTACTGTCACAGGATGACTGTTCTTCTGTATAAGAACCTTAAGAACCTTTTATTTAAACGTTCAAAAAGAAAGGCTCGCTTACAAAAGTCCAAAGTTTTTGAAGGACAACATGAGGGGCAGCACACATGGCTTAAGTACTAAAAGGGCTCCTGCTGTTGTTGCATTGTGTTCTTTACCACAGTTATTAAGTCCATTTATAGTATGAAAGAACAAGTGATTTGTAACATTTTTAGCCGAGCAACTAAAATAATATCAAAGAAACAAAAAAACTATGGGTGGAAAAGGAAAGCATGGCAGCATAGACTTACACATTAGTGGTGAAGATGCCATAGATGAGGTCCTGCTCAGGAAGGTAGAAGGTGCTCTGCAGCTCGTGGTAGTAAAAGGGTATCTCTCCAGAGCGAGAGCAGTTGAGACGCGCCTTCATGAATGTGGTCCACGTGTCCTCCAGCAGGAAGCGGCCACCCACATCATTCTTGCACACTCTTGCCACTCGTGAGAACACCGTCTTGCCGCAGTCGTGCTCCACAGCATTCTCCCGCAGAAAGAAATAGGTGAAAAGGCCCACGTCGTAGGCCGAGATGAAGTGGGGCTCTGCGTCGCAGTGGAGAGGAGTCACAGGCAGAGTGGTAAGAAAACTGCGAGATTAGGCTCCTTAAGATTGATTCCTTAGACACAACATCCCCGCACCTCAGAAGAATTTTACACAAGCAACGTGAATCTTTCCACGTATTCCAATAAGGCTCATAAGCCTCGACATACACTAAGTAAATACTGTAACAGTGTAGTGTGTCATCGCATTACAGATATACTGAGAAGTGGAGCATGTTTCTCCTTCAGGAGAATTCAAGCTAGTTTACAATATGTAAATGATCTGTAAATCTGTAAATGAGGATTTCCAGTGAAGTAAAACTGATTTTTTTAAAAATCCAGTAAGGCAGCTGTACAAGGTACAGTGAACCTGTTCAGACACTCAGTATTGGAAGTACTGCCTCCATTTAAGTTGGCTTTTCCTCCAGTGAATGAAGTAATAAAGTGAGAGAACTACTGTAAAATGCACTAAACAAACCATTTCTGATGCTAAACATCTTTAAATGTAACACGTAGCTTAGAAGAAATGGAAATGAACAGTAATGTGGGAAAGTATGCAACTTGTTTGTATATAAGTATCAGAAAGCAGCGCAAATATGACTTGGAGTGATTATTCTCTAATTTATAAAATTATTATCCTGTCTCAGGGCTCCGTATCAGACTTTCCTGTTTAATTCAGAGAGGCGATTCTGCTCTGTGATTCTTACTGCAACATTCTGATCGGACTCCATTTGCACAAAACAGATGTAGCGTTTGTTACAAAAGATGCTCAAAGGAACTTTAAAGGCTATATGGACGTCCATTAAGTCTGTGAGGACAAAGGAGAGGACTTGTTTTTGTGAGGGAAAGAAAACCCATTTTAAATGACCAAAAGCAGAAGGAACCATCTACAGTGTCTGAATCTCTGCAACCAACTGTCATTTCTTATGTAGCTTAAGACACACTTTGCAAACTTAAAAGGCAACTTCAGGTTGGCAATGACGTCATCGTGCACTTTTTGGGGTTATTATAAATTAATTGTACTTAATAGTAGATTCAGAATCATTTTGGTTCCTTGTTCATGTACAGAATTTATTCACTAGTATAATACCTGCACACACATATCTCATGGTACAGACACTTGATTTAAGAAATTTTAAAGGCACAAATGTTTCCCAGTTAATTTATTTTTAGAGCCATTTTCGTCATCATTTTATTTTTTTACAACTTCTCTGCTGCAGAGCAAAAATTACTTGCATTTCTTCCCACCACCAGAGTCAGCAAGTGCTCTCAGAAGAGAAATCAAACTGTAGGGGGGAGGGAGGAGCGGAATATGTGCGAATACGTTGAGGTGCATGTACTTTTCTGCCTGTAAGCTGACAGTGGCCAGAAAGTGAAAAACATATTTATGTGATGAATTGGTCACTTTTTTCCAGACAGTTTTATTGTGTCCTCTGTGGCAGAAGAAACACGCAGTTGTTATTTTAAACGGAAACACCTCTCAATATGTTCCTGCCAAAAGGTTCTTCATTAGACTGCAACTTTTCCCATCGGTTCATTCCCAAATATCCCCTGACGTGCAGGAGAAACACTGCACTCTCCTGCATGTACACAGCAGAGCACCACGCAGTAAACTGAAGGTTATGGAGAGAACATTTTTTTACTTCTGTTATTTTAAAGTAGACTTTAAAGTAATTTCAAACTGACAAAAGAAAATAGAAAACTTTAAACAAGGACCCTGCCCTTTCTGAGCTTTTTATGAAAGTAGAAAAAGCAATTGAGTCATAATGAATTTTCATTTTAGATTTTTATCTAATGTTTTTAACAAAACCTAAGCCGTGCATAAAATGAGGTCTTAAGCCGCATTATTGAGCTTTTGTTGATCGTGACATATTCGAGGGACAATCAATACCAACTTAGGAATAAATGTCTGCTCCAACTGTGTTTCCAAGTTGAGGGACAAGTGCAGACATTTAGATCTCCAGCAATCATAAGAAACATTATCTACATTCCCAGGGAAACTTAATGTTCGGTCTAAAGTCAGCTGCCTAATATCTGGGACTCACGCTGTGGTAAATAGACATGTCAAGTCCATCAAATGGGGCCGGTTGCCTTAGCGGCCCACTGTAAACTCAGCAAGAAGCTTGAACACTGTTGTAACAAAGTCCAAACTTTACGTGGGAAAAGCTGCAAAATGGCACCAAGTGAGATCCCACCGACAAGGGAGGATCTAACCCAGATTTGCCTCTGGAACAGATCAGCTCTGGAAATCACACCATAGTCCAAACACAAGCTCTGGCCCGCAACTACGATTTTACGGATATCGACCCGTGGTGTCTGGGAGGCCGGCAAATGGCCAGTTTAATGACAGCTTTCAGGCATGTTGGGAGCTGGCGAAATCTCACTGGTTGGGTTTGCCGCAGCGGGACAGGATCTCCTCTGCACAGGGAGGTACTGGAGATTCTGCAGACATTCTGGGGATTATCTAGCTAATCACTAGCGATACCCACCCAGAATATTTCTACTAATTACTTCTCAATATGCCATAAACCTTTGTGTATGTGTGTGCAAAGGTTAAACAGATCACAGTGGAGAGATGCCACTTCTTTTCACTCATTTCCATGCATGGCATGCCTTGAGGGGGGGTGAGGTACAATGAGGGATTTACATGCACTGTGGTCATACTGATGAGAATCCCGCCTCCCCAGTGTGAGGCCTACGAGTGAAATTTGCCACTGTAATCCCCCCTTGCTCCAGGCATGAAATCCTGAAACACCCAAAACCACGGTCCGTGTACCGGAGTAGGAAATAGCGGTAAGGAACCAGGAGACGGAGGCTTAATGGTGTCAGCATACAGTTTTAAGGCATCAGAATGCATGGCAGTAATTGACATATTTCTGGGCATCTACAGTTGGAGTGCATCTTAAATATCTAAATGCATACCAGGATTAAAACATTCATGACTAATTCTGTCCGTGCAGGTCTCAACATTAATGGAAGTGCGACTGTCTAATGTGCTTAAGTTTTCATCGGCTGACAGGTAGAATCATTCGGATAAGACAGATGGACAATGAATAAATCTGATCTATTTAAAAATTGCATCACTTGCCTTTTCATTTTAAACTCACTTGGTAGGAAACATCCAAATTTGTTAAAATTATAAAGAGAAATAATTTCAATGCCTTGATAATTTGGGTTGCTTCTCAGAAAAAAAAAAACACTGTTGGTAGCACTAAGTAAGCAAAATGTCCAAAAAATGATGACTGATGTGGGAAGAGCCCTTTATAGTCAACGTTTTTAACGCTGCTTAACATTAACCCTAACCCTACCTCCAACAGGAAAGAAAAAAATCATAATAAATCAAATAAAAAATATGATAGCATTTCAATGATGGAAAGAATTGTTTTCTGGGTAGGTAACAATAGAAGTGGCCTGATATGTACCATATGAACAAATGCAATTGATTTTGCTGGCAAAAATCCAGTGTATCCATCCACTGTTCCAATGCAAGAAGAAGAAACAGCACGGCAAGAAAATGTTGCAATGATACAGGTCAAAATATCCTGGACACCTCCTGGATGATTTGAACATACAGTCATGCAGATTTATACACAGTAATGAAGTATGAAAATCACAAGGAATGACGGCTGTGGTGAAATACATTTAACAGAGGGGAACCTTTGCAAAGTACATCTGAATGTGTGTGTGTGTGTGTGTGTGTGTGTGCGCGCGCGCGCACGAGTCACTGCCGGCTACGGACACATACCATTGAGCCACTTAGAGTTGTACTGTGCAGTGCGCAGTGGCGGCATGTTGCCCAGGCTGCGGTAGATGACAGGGTCACGTCCTGAGAAGTCAATCACAGTGGCGGCATACAGCTCGCCCTTCTCCGTCACCACGGCTGTGGAGTTATGGCGCGGATCATAGGGGCACCGGGCCACACCGTTCACCTTGTCCAGCACACGGCTCGTGTTGCCCACCTGAAAGACACAGCATGCAGGGGAACAGGTCAGTGCCGCCGTAGAGCACTAGGGTCCAGTCCCGATCATGAAGGACAAGGATAGATCCTTGTTCCTCTCGAGCCTGAAATACCTGACTGATCTAACTGTTCCTGTATTATTATCTTGTTAGTGGTCGACAGCAGCAAATCCTGCACCCAAGGCAAGCACCTAAGAACAAGGTTCCACACCCGGGTACCAGCACCAGATGCACCAAACAAACAAACCTTTCTAAGAGTCTGAATCTGAAGTCTACTAATAAGTTGTCCCAGGAAAATACTTTTATTCTGCACCTATGTCTGCCTGTAAATCCCTACGTGTGGGAAGCAGGCATCGTACTGGTTAGAGCAGAGATCTTGAGTTGAAGGACCCAGGTTTGAATCCCACCTCTAGTTGTGATGCTTATCTTGAATGAATGTGGCAGAAAAATACTATCTTGCTGTGTAAATGGCTAAAACACTGTAAGTAACTTTACACTGCAAGATGCTGTGCTTTAACTCAATGTAAATGAAAAAACTGTCCCAGATACAAAAGTTTAATTAGTGATGGACACCTCAGACTCACCGTACTTTACCCTACCTCTAGGCACAGCATGGTAGAACTCAGTGGCAACGGATGTCTAAGGTGGCGTTGTCTTGATAATTGTTCATCTTCTCCTCCCTCACAGCCAAAAGTCAGTTTTGGAATTCTGGCCCTCCTCACCATTCCTGAAACAAGTCCCACCCATCTGCCCCCATCACCTGTCACTCAGACTAGTCTTACCTGTCGCGTTGTGCACACGGGCATGAAAGCGTTGGTGCCGCAGGTGAACATCCGCTTGCCATTGATGAGCAGCACCCGGATGTAGTTCTGGCACTCGACCTGCGGGGGGAGCCAGACAGGCTTTTGGAATCAGGATTTAGAGCCTGTTTTCTCTGTTAAAAAGTAGTAAAGGCGTAAGGGTGCTATTTCTACCACGGTGAACCCTGACAGCCGTGTGGACGGGGCACATGAGTGAGCTGAAAGAAGGTCTGAGGCCTAAACACGTGAGACTAACAGTATGGTTACTGTTCGGATGTCAGAACTGCACTAAACTGTCCTGCTGGTTTACGCGATAATAAGCTCCGTGTGACTGACTAACACACCAACTTTGACAGACACAAAGCTGGAGCTTTACAGTAATTCCTCAAATAAAAACACCCGTTTATGCTTTCTCAAGCCAAATCCATTTTTTTTCCTAACTGCTGAAGGGACTACCTTGATTTTTTCTTCTCCTTATTTTCTTCTTACGACTTTCTTTTTACGGAAAAAAGCACACAGTTATTTTGCTATAAACACAATGGTTCTTTCCCCTCAACCTGGCCATTTAAGGGCCAGCATTACAGATTACCTCTGTCTTCCCTTTACTCTGACAGGACCTCCTGGTGTCTTCGTCTGGGCCCCATTCTGTTGCCTAGGAAACCAAAATAAGGAGTCAGAATCCATTCCGGGTCCAGTGTTGGCCTCTGCTGATGATGATCCATTGCGTATGCAAATTACGGGTCCAGTTCAGAGGCACTATCTGGCTTGCTGTAGTAATATAATACTTACGGGCGCATAATGAAGGCACGGCCTTAGTGCAAATTGTTTACCGTGCCAACGGGGAGGCATACGGGACCCTGCCTCAATGAGAGCCACAACTAGACAGTAAAGGGACCAGAAGAAATCTGCATGTAAATGCGATCGCTTCTTATCATTCAAGTCGAGCAACAGAGCAACCTGCCCCTCTCTCACCTCACCCCTGCCCTCCAGTTAGATTCCTTTTGAGTATTTAGTGTTTAATTATGGATTCGACACCAAGACTAATACCTTCCTCTGTCACTCAGAGGCCAGCAATGTGTCCAGGATGGCATTTCATGTGGGATGTCACCAGCCTGTGTGCTTCATGCTCAAACGCTCTACCTCTCGTGGGCATCGCTTGATGTTTAGGCCCAGCGTCCCTCCATAACAGGCCGCTTAAGGCTTGACCCACTCGTGCTGGAAGTGGAATGGCAGTCGAGAGGATTACGTGCCACCGCCTGGCAGGACTCCTGCGGCACGGGAGTTTGCCACGTACGGGGTATAAGAGCTGCCGTTCCTGCTGTCGGGGGGGAGCACAGACTCCAGGATGGAGCGTGGACCGGCTCACCGTGTCCGCAGACTGTCCCTGGCTCCTTTTTAAAGTTAACGGCAGGCGACCCACATTCAGCGCTCAGTGCCGCTGTCGGGCTCTTCGACTAGGGGACCCTATTCAATTAACCTCCTTCATTGAAAGACAAACACAGAGGGAAAACAAGCTCGGGCAATTACAGCCCAGGCCGGAGCCATATTTGTCCCGGATTCATTAGCACACAGGCAAGATTTGCACTGCATCCAAATGAAAGGATCGCAATGCAATGGGCGACGAGAAAACCCACACAATCGCGTTATAACAAGCTGATTCATAGCGGTGGGCAGCCACTGACTCCGGGCATGGCAGCACAAATAAAAGATAAAGGTACAGTACTGTGCAAAAGTCTTAGGCACCTGTGGGAAAAATGCTATAAAGTGAGGATGGTTCCAGAAATAATGCCATGAATAGTTATTAATCAATAAACCTTCTAAAAAGTGCAGTAGACAAAAAAAACCTCAGTCAGATCAATATTTGGTGTGACCACCCTTTGCCTTTCAAACAGCATCCATTCTCTTATGCAAACTTGCATGTAGTTTAAGGTAGAGGTTGGTAGGTTCTTCCAAACATTTTGAGGAGCTGGCCACAGTTCTTCTGAAGACTTTGACTGTCTCTGCATGTCCTCCCAGACTGACTCGATCATGTTGAGATCAGGGCTCTGTGGGGACCATACCATCGGTTGCAGGATTCCTTCTTTTTGCTCAAGATAGTTGTGTATGACTGAGATTGGGTGTTTGAGGTCATTCTCAGGCTACAGAATGAATTTGGGACCAATCAGAAACCCCCCTGATGGTAGATAAGAATCTACCTGTACTTCTCAGCAGACACTGAAGTTGCATGCCTAAGACTTTTGCACAGTACTGTAGGTCCTCCCTACCACATAGGACAAGTGAACTGAACAAATGTTCAAGCACCAGAAGAAAAAAGGACATGAACTATGGTGGCCGGGCAGCTCCTTAATGTCAGCCCTGCTCAGGAGGAGGGCCCAGGAGCAGCTTGATAGATTGTGATGCTTTTATTTTGTACTGAGAGACTTTCTACAGGGTGAGGTAGGAAATACCTTTGAAGTGATTCCTTTTGCTCAGGTTTTTACCACTTCTTACCCTTCTCACCCCTCCAAGCACATCAGCAGTGCTCAGCGAATAGCCCCAAACAGCCCCAAAGACGGCTATTAGAGGAGGTGCAATGATACCTCGACTAGCGCTCTAGATGTGTAGTTGAAGTGAGGGTTGAATGAAACTGCATTATAACAGCTCTACTGTATTATTTTGCATAGATGAAGTTGAAAACTGTGCACACGCCATATAATACAAACACATTAGTTATATATTTAGCAGCAAATAAACACAGAAAACAAGGATAACAAATATAAAATTCCAAAAATATATTTTGATTTTTCAAAAATATTGTCAAATATATTGATAGGTTTCTCAAAGGGGTCAATAAAAGAGTGCTATTGTAAAGCAGTGCGATATGATGTAGCAGTAACTACAGTATTACTGTCCTGTTAAAGGTACTGGATACAAGATGAAACACCCATGATATATATAATACATCTATTTAGTATATACTTAACCGATCACGAAGTGTGTGTTTGCTCGGATAGTTTCCAGAATCCAGGTCATACATGAATATATACATGACATGCATTTTTTAGAAAACTTTGCACCAATGTGGGGCACTCGCTGAAGTTTTTACGTCAGTTAGTTTATTTATCTCATTTTCACACATTTACCATTTATCTTTACTCACGGCAAAAGTTTGTAAGCAAAATCATTGCTTTCAGCTGAACAGTCTCCTATTTGGGAGTGTATACGTACTGTATTTTTGCGTTCAGTGAATCAGTCTTGGACACTGAAAACTAAGCAGCAGCAGCAGTATAATACAACCAAGATACAGCAGCTACTATAATTTCTATTCACAGCTAAAACATCTTATGCAGCGGTGTGTAATTTCAGTGAAAAACAAATGTTTAATGTTAACAAATGTGAGGTTCAAGCACAACCAGACAATAAAATAAAGATAAATGTAATGATATTAAATATACCATAAAAATAAAATGTCAAGAGAATCTAAGTGCTGAGGAAACTCAAGAGGTACACAGAGTACATAATGTCACCTCTTCAGCCGACCACAAGGCCGTGTAGGATGAAAAGAGCGTGGGGAACCACGAACATATTCTTGGGAGCGTGATCAAGCACCTAACACTTGTCACAAAAGAGCTCTCCTCTCAGCACTCTTACAGTGAAGTCACTTAAACACACCTCCCCACAGCAGGACTTGCCTGTGGACTTGAGCTTATGGATTTTCTCAGTCACCTGGGACACTTAATGATCTGTAAGGAAAGGAGGGGCTCAATCTGAATATTTTTATTGTTCCCCAATGCAGGTGCAGAAGGTCCGCCTCCGAGAACCAGCGAAACAATTTTTCTCCATGACATTTTTCAAAGACCTCTAACTTCAATGGGCACCCCACTCTGCCCGGTTCCACCCCTTAACAGAGTCCCCCTATTCAGATTGCTGCTCTGGCCTATTCAAGGCTAAGGTGATGGATGTGACTAGACTTCCAAAGGGATTCGGCATTGTCTCACCAACTCTGATCCCATCACAGGAGGGAGAACCCCCCCCAACACACATCCCTCTGATGGCAATGGACTAGTGGGCTTTCAGAAGAAATCATTTTAGCAGGAGTCCACCTTCTTTCGCTCGGCCGCAGAAATGAATGTCTAAATTCGTCCTTATGGTTGCATGGTATTTAAGCGGTCTGTCCTTTGAAGTTCCACAGCTGCACTGGTACACATTTACTCTACCAGCAAAGGTAGATTAAGAGTGAAACAGCCACAAACACATTCACAAACGCAGTTTTTCGCAAAAGACAGATACAAAACAGGCACAAAAAAATTAGAAAAACCAAATTTGCAGTCACATGCAGTCAAGTCAGAGGTGAGACAAGTGTTTTCACTGATGAGCTGCTGCAGCTACACTATTACAAAACAGCTATTACTGGTGGAAAACCATACTGAGATCAGTCCTTTAACATCATTCAGGATTTGCGGAACTCTTACAAACATGCATCACCACAAAGATGGCCCTTAAGGAAACCTTGTGTCAAAAATGCAGACCATTCAAGTTTCAGAAGATGAACTGCAGAAAGCGTGACTGGAATTTTGCTCCTAAAACTGTAAGATTGTTGTGAGGTCATTGCTCTAGCACTGGAGAATGTGAAATGTAAATATCAGATTGCAGCCACTTGAGAGTATTACCACACTGACTGGATTTGAAATTTTGTTACACTGTCCAAGATCTCCAGGTTTTCAGCTTACAGGCTTTAGTTATGCGAGGACAGACTGAGACAGATATGAACACTGAAAACTGAACTTGAAATAGTTATCTTCCTTGTGCTGTTGCTGTGTAGCAGAACTGGAATCTTGGAAACCTGGGAATCTGTGAACCTGCAATGTTTCGGGAGTCCATCATGTCATGATGGCAATAGGTTGGGTTTGAAGGTCAAACAAAAACCCTCTCTCCCCATCATCTTAAGCAGAAAGCTGCCCAAGCAAAGCATGCAGAAACCTGCCACCCTTTGGAAGCTCAAAGCTAAAAAGAAGAGTTCTGTGGCTGGTGAAAGGCCTAAGCCAAAAACTAGACCACAGAAAAGTACTCGAACGGATAGCAATAAGCAGGTCACAAAGACATTTCAATTTCAAAAGCCCATTCACTCCTGGTCAGCTCCCTTTGAACCATTTACTGCAAAGGAGTGACATTTGGAACAAGCTGCCACTGGAGCAACAACAGTTTAAAAATCAAGTCTCTGTAAAAAAGGTAGCAAAGCAAGAGGAGCTCTAGTAGAGCTGTAAATACACAAGCAATCCTCGAAAATGCATCCAATTACAAAGAATTGTTATATTTGCACGTTCATATTCTTACATTCCGGCAAGAGCACTGCAAAATGAGTCTACACAGGTCAAGTACAAGACTGCTGAGATTCCACCCTGACTGGAAAGAGACCCCATATCCTTGCGATCAGGTCTATTGTGATGCTATCGTCTAAGGGGAACTGTTTGGAACAGTTCTAGAAAGTGTCAGAGCTTTTTTCAGGAACAATGATAGATGACCAAGTTCTCCCCTTTGCATTACAAAGAACAGTCACACTTTACACATCAGTGAAGCTACTCTTCACTCAGCCAAAATGAAATATATTTCCCAATAAACACTGCACCCTGAACAAATCTTGGTGATGGGAGAGGGAAAAATGGCCACTGCATTTTAACTTCTCGGAATGAGGTCAAGTGTCCATTTCCTCTGGTGTTTTAAAATTATGAGAGGAAGCTTCTACACTCGGATGTGGCAAACCTGTCCACCACGTCAAATATGAATTAAGAGAACAGCTGAAACGTGGTACCCAACATAACTAACTGAGAACTAATTATTCACTTAAGAAACACATAAGCTGTTTTCATTGTTAATCTATAAACTCCAAATACATCTGCTGCAAATTAATCTGCTGAAGTAGTTGAACAGTTAGTTTAAAGCTAGTAGAAGAAATTTCTGGGAGTCTGAGCAGCTTCCCACCTCTCCTGGGTATGTAACACCAGCACTACAATTCTCCTTACAAAATGCTAAAGTGAAGTTATTTTCCATGGAGTTTGTGGACCGGGTGATCAGAGGCTCTCTCTGGTCAGTAAGAGTTATATACAGGGTGAAGTACAACCAAAGTTAAGCATTTGCAGGTCACAAACAGGCGTCGTCCATCCGTTGAACACCTGGGACAATTTCTAGAGTGAAATGAGCAGAATTAAGACGGCAGTACAGAACTACTGGAAGCTTCAGACAGGTGCTTTGAAGACATCTTCACAGTGAATATGTAATTTGGCATCACCTGTTATTCTGCTCAACAGAGGCAGCACATACAGCCAAGTAAAAGATGCTTCTCCTGACTAGAATTCTGTATCAGGGAAACAGAGTGGTCTTAACTAAAGGAGAAAAAGAATGGGGGTGAGAAGGAGGTGGGAGGTTCATCTTGGTCATGTTCCATCTGTGTATGTTGTTTATCCAGGCAAACCGCAAACTTCTGAAAACAGATCCCTGTTTACATTCCCGAGATTTAGCACTGAGGCCTTATCTTTTAGATTTTTGTTCAACTGACAGTATAGCCCCAACTCCACACATCCAGCCTGAGCCTTGGCAGTTCCAGACCCAACTACAGCTCCCAAGTCAACGATAAGACCTAGCTATATGTTAAGTAAGGGTGGAAGCACAGCTTTCCTGTTAAGGCCTCCTGAGTGTGAGAGATGTGTCTACCTTCCATCTAGGCAACTTGATGTGACAGCATGTTACATCATTCCAGGTCTCCTCTTTCCTACAAAAAAAAAATCTTTAAAAACTTGGCTGACCCACTAAGCCAGAAAATGTTGTTGAATGTTTCTGTACATATCCTTGCTCCCACTGTAATAACCTTGAACAAGCTACTTACCCTAAATTGTTCCTGGAGAAACTATGCAGTAGTTTAAAAGTATAAAAAACTGGCAAATAATTGTAAGTGGATTAGAAAACAAGCCTAACCTTAAAGTAGCTTTGGACAAAGGCGTCAAATAAATGATGGTTAATAATAACAGTAATAGCACATAGTTGGGAGTTTTTCCTTCACTCCATTCTGACTCATGTTTGATGGGAACAGCATCTGTAATTGAAGTGGCTACACACTGCGACTCGGCTTTCTGTGGTGCTGAAGGAAAGAGCACTACAGGAACGGACGCTTTTACCACACCTACTGCTTCCTCACAGAGGAATCTGTGAGCCTCTTCTCAACAGCCACACCGATTTGCTCCTCATTTGGAATGGAGAATCAGAAAATGCATCTCTACCGCATGGCTCTCCAGTGCAGCGAAAGATTCCCGTGACTTCTTCACACATAAAAATCTGCCAAAGTGGACCAACATGTTTCTAACAAACATGGCAGAACCTGCCCCGGCTGCCACAGTTCTGCAAACAGCTTATTTCTGGGAGAGAACTGGCACTGGCCAAGAAGTGATGATACTAATGACTGAGCCATCTTGCTATTTGTGGAACCATGAAGCTGATCCCAGGTGCTCATTCTGTGGACTCTCCAGATGCCACCACTCAGATCAAAGCTCCACCTGCATGCCTTCCATCTGTATTGATGTAGAAACTTCCAGTGCAATAACAAATGAAGGTGACACAGAGAGGTGTTCAAGACTGAACATTTGAGCTAAGGGTCTGCTGCAATAAAGCTGTGAATGAAACCGGAGCTTGTTGTAGATGTTGCTGAGAATGAACTGATGCATCTCAGCTCTCTGTCTTTCCCTCAGTCCCTCAGTCAGGTTTGTAGGCATTGCCAGCAGGCACTGCTTCTCCCTCTCCACTCCTGGCATGATTTATGACCATTGATTTCTTCACAGCTACAATGCTTGACGCTCTAGTTAGTTTGGATTAAGAAATATTTGTCTCACTTTTTCCCAGTCGTGGATGAAGGCCAACAAAATACACAGGATCACGGATTCGTACAAGATGGTGCTGCAGGCAAGATGGGTGCTTCACAGCACCTGGGGAGGGTGACTGAATGTAGGTTTGATCTATGCTCAGTCTATGTGGAGTTTGTCTGCATTTTTTCTGGAGGATCTGCTTTCCTCACACAGTCTAACAATATGTATCAGGTAAATCGCCCACTCTAATTTGCCCATAGTGTCTTACTAAATTCATTCTGTACATTATAAACCAATTATATTCAGCAAACTGCTCATCTCATTCAATATGAATTCCTACTCATCCTCATCTATGCAGAGTCCTGCCTACACTGTTCAGTTCTAATTCCTACTCAGTTCCTTCAGCAGAAATTCTTCCTTGATTTACACCAAACTAGTTGGAAACTAGGAGGGGTTGTGACATCAATAGGTAAGGATTGCTAGGCTACTGCAGTAATCTAAAAGAGTGAATATGCACGTGTTTATTGGTGCTGGTGACAAACTGCTGTGGCACTAACCCTCAACCATCTTGTGCATTCAGAATTCTGGTCACCATGGAAACGGGAGTATTCCATACACTTTTACCCCACGGACCAAGCACAAAGCAGCCAGAGTCTGTCTCCGCACTGGCCTTGCCAGGGCTTCAAGCCCATCCAGGGGACCGACTCTAGTTTTTAACCACAGTCCTGAACTTGCATGTCGATCCCTGCTGGCCATCAGGTTTCAGAGAGGTGGCGCATTTTTTGCACAAATGTTTGCTGACACATCATCACGTTAAGGAGACCATAAAAAACTATGAATAAGTTCCCACGTCATTGCAAAAACTCATTTACACTTACTTGGATCAAGGACACGTTGCTTAGACTTAGTCTGAAGAGGTAGTTTCTGTGAAGGAAAAGGAAAGGAGTACAGTTAGCGTGCAGAGGAACAGGGCTGAGTGCTTTAGAAATTGGCAGCTGTCATAGAGTTACGAAAATTCTCCATGTCCATTACCTTGCTCCCACTATCAGCTGGTTCCTAGTGAGATCCAGGGCCAGCTGAGAAAAGTCTGTCACTCCAGGGTAGGAGAAATTGAAAACCCAGGGGCTGAGCACTGAAGAAAGAGAGAGCGAGACAAAGAGCGAGAGAACCATGACAACAGAACGTAAACGGTATTACATTTCCAGTTATTAATTTAGGAGACACTTTTTTCCAAGGTGATATTCCATGATCACTATGTAGTATCTAGCTGAAATCAGGGCCTGAAGAGGGACGAAACTCAGCGGGAATCAGTACCGGTACACTTATAGGTGCTGCTCGTAACCCCCCGGATAACCAGGTTCTCTGGCTGAGCTGCTCCCCCAGCAAAGCACTGCTCTACTATGAGGGTATTATTTATAATGACCCTCGTAGCTACATTTCATTACCCGGTAAAGACGTTATCTTGCAACTTACACTAAGTAATGCTACAAGTCAGCTTTCCTGCATTTTTTTAAAAACGTGTGTCTCCTTTATTAAAGAAACATATATGGTGACTGTCAGCAATATCTTGTGGCATTTTTATTTACTGCTGAGATTTAGACCTTAACACTAAACAGTTTGCAGACAAAACTCCTGAAACAAACTGATATGCATGCCAATAAAGGGAGTACTGGCTCTTATTTCTTTTCTACATCAGATGAACACTGAGTCCAGGCTGATTTATAACATTCGACTTTGTCATTCTCCCTTTCTTACAGCAGAGTAGTGCGACACACTCATTCAGTCACACACAAAATGGGCAATTCACCGTCAGCAATTTAGCTGAAATGCACATCTTTGGACTGGGGGAGGAAACCGACACAAAGACGAGGATGACATGCAGGTTCCACACAGACTAAGCTGCCCCAGGTAATGTGAGGCCACAGCCTCTACCTGCTGCACCACTGTGCCAATATCACAGCAAATACGGAAACTCGCACTTAAAATAGTTGCGGGGCTGGGGGACCCCCTCGAAATGATTTCAGCTGTGTGAACAAATAAAAATACTAATGATCTTCGCTTTGCTGCGACAATTTTTAGTTACTACTCCCAGTCGAGACTAAGCTCTAGCGGATGCTTGGGAATTCGGGCGGGAGGGGGGTCGAGGGGCGAGCAGGAAGGGACGTGGAGCTCAAACAATGTTGGCGAAGCCGGCAATGCAGCGTGATCCTAATGCAACATGACACCCAGTCAAAACAGAGCTTTCAGGACAAGCTGAACAGACTGACAGTCACTTTCACAAATGAAAACTATTCAGCTGTGAGACAAGGGTAAAAAAACTGTACACTCAAAACATCACGCTGCTCGGCTAAATCTCGATTGCCAAAACAATTCTTATCACGTGGGAGAAAAGAGCTGCAGATGTACTTTGCCCCTCTCCAAATACCAATGAGTTTTAATAATGTGCTGTTGCTTAAAGGAGCCGTCGATTTTCTTCATCCAGTCAAACATATTGTCAGAACTTATTATTTTCAACATCCTCCCCGCATCGATATCACAGTCTTTCCAGATCATTAATAGTTCATGCAAAATGCAGAGATATTTTTATCTCATGATTTTGTGGTCAGATTTTCAAAGATTTGGGAAAAATTGCATTGATTGAGCAAAAACAGGAAACTGAAGAAGGTGCGTTTTCCTGTACCCCCGTGAGACTCGGAGGAATTTGATCCGCAACGCGGATAAACCTGTAACAAGGGGGGAACTGCGAGAGCGCCTCCGCATCAGTCTGAGGAACGACGGACACCGAAATTCAGAAGCTTATCTGACTGTCACTTTGTGTTTGTAGGATAATTGGGCCGAGCCAGATGCGCGGCTGAAAACAACTAATTGGGAACAAAACGGTGAAATCTTAGTGAAATCCTCAGGAGACCGAGTAAAAGGCAGCCCTGCATTGTTCCGTGCCATATGCTGCTTTTGTAATGGGCGTAATCCATCAAGATGCAATTTTAGTAGAAAAAAAAAATCAAAGGTGAGCGAAGCGGTTGTCATGTGATAGGCTGTTCGGAACAGCTAGGTGGCACTTTCACGTGAGACGTGCCGTACACGTGTGAGGCTTCTGTCAGAGAGTCTTGGTGCGTCGAGACAATCTGCACTTGCAAATTCACTTGCCTTGCGAAGAGGGACCATACAGGCCTCGTATTCTTATTAAATTTAAGTACAAGGGCTTTTCACATAGGACACATTCATCTTAAACAGAGATATAATATGGGACATAAATAAAATGTAATGGTTCAACAAGAATGCAATTATAGTCTTCATCAGCTTTATACTCCCATCCTACTGAACGCATAAAAGTGAACACATACAGCTGTGCAAATCGTGTTCATGGTGGGAAACGGCTGCAGAACAACTGGAAAGCATCTTGCTCCAAACGCCCCTTGGTCTCCTTGATGGCAAATGGAGTCAGGGTGCTGCTGGCTTCAAGAGTGTGGTGGGAAGCTCAATGACGCAAGCGAACTCTCCCCGATGCTTCTGCCAGATAAAAGGACAGTTGCAGAGCAGAAGGAGCCAGCGAATGTTTTAACAAACTAAATGTTCGTATTAGGGAAAAATCCGTTACGGATCCATTTTGAGACGAATAAATTCTGAGAATACAGTTCATATGATCGTATACACTGTTCTATGCTTGACTTAACTAAGATTTAACTAGGCTGCAGTCAGAAAGAATGATAACATTTATACATAAGCATCCATTCTTTCCACCAACTTCTCTGATAACTAAGCTGTTGATCATTTTCATCCATGTCTTAAGACTTCTTTTGCAATGAAGACATTTTCTTGTATCCCTACAGTTGGCCCACGGTGACAGGTTATCCAAGTACTGTAACCCGGCTTTCCATTTTCACAACAAACAAGTGCTTTCCTACGGCCTTTCACCACACAAACTCCGGACAGGGCCCAGCTAGTCATGCAGCATGAAAAGATATCAATTTGAACGCCAGTCCTGTGGGGTTTTAAGCTTGATATTTAAGATGATGGATGATTATGAATTTTTCATCACAGCAGGGAGAGCGAGTTTAATATATTATCCCTCTCGATTTCGAGAGCTTCTGGGCGGCATCACACGGACTTAAAATCATTAGTACTCATTTTTACTGCTCACAATGCTAGAAACTGATTTTTCTTTTTAATCAGTTTTTTTTAAAAAAAAACATAACAATTCTATCACGCAGTACACCTTCAAATGTCCCCAACCTTTTGTAAAAGTTTTTTCCTTACAACAGTCCAAATATCTGTGGCCTCAGAGTGGAACTGTACAAAATGAGCAGTTATCCTGGCAGGGGGTACGCTGGAGATGCTCATACCAGCCGCTGCTGAGGAATATATGGGTGGCAGGGTTTCTCTGCTGAGGCTGCATCTGAGGCAGCCAGACGATACAAACGTGGAAAAAAGATCACAGCTGAACGCATGGCAGCGTGACAGAAACTACAAAATATGGACGGCATACCAGAAGGACTTTGACCTTCGAAACCACGGCTGGGCCGCAACTCAGCCACCCAGGGATACTCATAAAAGAACGAAGACGCTGATCTTATTGTCATAGTGTTAAGTGGGTGTTGAGCGCAGCTCTAATGGTGGTATCAAGCTGTGTCGATTTAAAGTTTGCTGCCGACTGAAGACTAGAAGGAAGCAAAGCGAAATGTTTACTATTGGATTATGCACAGACAACGTGGAAAGGAGTTTGGCGCAAATGGGCTACTTATCCCAGGTTGTATTCAGCTTGCACATTTTAAAATGTTTACCTACAAGCTTTTCCTACTTAGCATTATAATCATGTCTCCTGTTTGCTGCAACATGCTTTGAAGCAACGTTTAATGAAGGATGAATATTTATTTGTGAACGCGCTGGCGGTGTCAGCAGGGCCTCTTCTTGTTTGTTTCATTGCTCTTCGAGACAAATCCCGCAACAGTAAACCGCTGTCAACCTGGAAACACAAAAATCGATTTTTCACTAAGTAGGAACGTGAGGAACCAGAGAACGGCAGAGGCAACATGATGCCGTGTCCTATTCGGGAAGGCCGGGGAGGGAGGGCGGAAGTACCAAAGTCAAGCTTCGGAAGTCACGGGGCAGGAGTTTACGATCCAGGCACGACATAAAGCGTTTTTTTTTTTAGAGAAAAATTCTGTTTATAATCACATTCCTTATCTTGCTCTTTTTAAATGGAGTTTGTATTCCATGCAAATCCTCAAAAAGTTTGGTCTTCCTAAAACATCCAGAATGTGAGTGTACATACACAAAATCTTCGCTGGCTTAGCGTGCCCCCTCCCCTTTGCGTGGGAGACTGTGGCAGACTTGGAACGGGCGGGGATCAGCAATTGTTTTGTCAAGGGACCGAAGCAGGATGCTGGACAAACGGCAGTGGCAGCGATGCAGCAAATCCAATTTCTCCTCTAGAGTGATCACCGACAATGGAGAAGACAGAGAATGCAAGCAGGCAGCAGAAGGGCAATATGTGTGCACTGGGAGTGCAAGGTCAGGGGAAAGTATGTCCTCAATGACAAAAATTCAATTTCTGGTGCCTCTACATGAATGAATCCCACCTGTTTATGATACAGCAGTGGTTGTGGATGGATTCAGAGGGAGAGTAACAAGCTAGTGGTGAGATTCTTTTTTCACGCTTTAACATAATAACATGGTGCTATTCCTCTCCTTGGCTCAGTGTCAGAGCAGAAAGCATTAATGACAAGTAGGGTAACTGAATGGTATAGTTACCTGCTACAAAAGAATCCAAAGTAACTAACACTGATCATCAAAAAAAGGAAACATTTTGCAAGTGTGATAGATTCACCTTTTTACCAAAACTACTGCTATGAAAGACCAGTTCGGTCTGTACTTCAGTGTCAGGTAATGCAAGAGCGGAGAAGCCACCAAAGGTGGCAGCAGACAACATATCGGTCAGGGCTGCGGGTGTGGTTGTCTGCATGGGACTACAGTATCTACCCAAAGTAGTCGCATCCCTTGTCTTGTTCCATGGTTTTCATCATATTCATTTTTTCACACCTGTGTCACTGCCCCCCTCTGGCCCACCCCTTGTTCTCCCACATCTGGATTTTCTTCACATTTTTGTGTTAAACTCTGCACCTGGGTCCACCAGAACCCACATCTGAGTGTTTGCAGCTTGGCAATTACAATGCTTTTTCATTGTAAACCCAATCCTCTGGTTTACATCCTCTCTGTTTACATATTCTCAATAGAACGTCTCTTGTTTTCTAGTTTTTTTTTTGTTTTTCTAATTTTCCATTTTCTGCCTCAACCCAACCTAAATTTTCTGGCTGTGCTGCTCCTGATTCAAAAGACTGCTGTAGTACTTTAAATGGCGATTCGTAATAGACTTCGCTACACTTCATTACCCAGAATGTACCCAGCACTCTGTTTTCCTACCATTTGTTTGAAATTTGTGCCTCCTTTATTAAAGGGAAATATATTGTGAACATCAGCAATATGTCATTGTATCTACTAGTCACTGCAGAAATTCGTTCAATACTTAATATTTTGTTCATACCGATCAATATGCACTTCAACATGCTAAAAATGGTGAACCAGCATCTATTTTTTTTCCACTTAAAGTACTGAAAACAGACAGACTTGTAACTCTCCAGAAGATCACATGTAATTATGCCGCAACCTTTACGTACCTCTCATTTTGCTGTGTTTTCGAGTGCTACTTAAGAAAGTGGCTAAACCTTTTCCCAGATTTCACGCTGCTTTCATCCTGTAACAATGTGATTTTTTGACAAATATTGTGATCAAATTGAAGAGGTCATTCCTAAGGTCTCCTAGGTACTGGCTCCACTTTCTTCTCCTAAAAAGTTTTCTAATGTTAAACACCTCCTTGCTAGTGCTGCCTCTTTTCTACTGGCCATATCCAGACGTGATTTATTTCTCGGCTCCACATCAAAGGATGGCAGTCCCTCTCATTGACAGGTCTGACCCCCTTTCTCTTTTGGTTGACAGCTACAATTTTTTTTGTGTGCATACTTTCATTTCTTCCATTGAGCTGAAATGAGAGCAACGCACATGACCTGTGTGGAAAAATGAAACAAACAGCACAACACAACATATGTAGACAATGCAGTATCAGAAACCTTCTCATTAAGTAGCAAGACAAACAACAGCCGTTACTGGTGGCTAATTAAAATAAGCCGAGTTTCTCAGCCTGCTGGAGATCGTGGCTGGTGGGAGGGTTGAAAGAGGGTCTCCAAATGCAACAAAGGAGGGGGCCAAGTGTGGAATACTAGTGGAGAATTTGAACTCAAACATGATAACGTAGACAGTGGTCTATAAGTTTAGGGGTGATACTGCATGACTGATGAGGGGTTATAATAGGGACAGGGTTCATAAATGGCATAAAGGGGGTCCTTAGTATGTGAAAAATCCACTGGTAAACGGAGAGAAGAATTTCCAGATGTAGAAGAAAGGTGGGCAGTACATTTGCCTACATTTTCTCTTACACGTATGATCAGGATTAATTGTAAATGTGGTACATATGCAAAAGGGACAGTAGGAAGTCTGAAGTGCAGTAGTGTTTCCTTTATGCTGGAGGCTATAGTGAGCCAGGTGGCCTGTATACAAATGCGTTCAAGCTCAGTCCTCATAAATGCCAAGTTTCCCTAGGGAATTCTCAGACTGCACTTGAGCAAATAGCATTAAAAATCACAGGATTTATACAAATTCTTGAAAACCTAATTTCTGTAAGTGACGCCTAAACTGCATTAAAATTTTGCATGTGGGTTTAAAAGATCTTCATCTCGCAAGAGACCTGGGGAGCACGTGCACACTAAGCAGGAGTCCAGAATACAGGATTAGCCTCTTCTTTTAAAGGGCTCCCTGCTTGATGGAGCTACAGTGTGAGTAGGGCAGTCAGGACCTGGTAGTGGAGGGGCCCTGCTGAAACACGTCTCCCAGAGCTCATTCCATAGGACACTTCTAGGTTGCAACATCCATCTTTGCTTTTTGCTTTTTCAGAGATAATGTCTACAGTCAAAGTTTCAGTTGAACGAGTTGGTCTTGTTCACCAGAAAAGATCTATCTTGAGTTATCAAGTAAAGCTCTCAACATCAGACTGCTAACAGTATCCTTTCAAGGCGATGAGACTAGGAGGACAGGGAGACGTCTCGTCTTACCTTGGAAAGAGATGATTGGGTGTTCTCTGCGGGCACACTCTGGCGTGGCCCGGGTGGTCGGCGTCAGGGAGGGTGGTGATGCTAGTGCCAAGAGGAGGGAGAGGAGCAGGAGCAGCAATGCCGACAATGACTCGGGGGACGCCTCCCGCCACGACGCAGTCATGGCGGCACCAACTGCTCCTCTGACTGCCAAGGAGGGCCTCAGGGGAAGGACCTGCAGGGGGTGACAATAAGATAGACAGGTCTGAGGAACAGGGGCAGGAACATAATGCCAAAAACAAATCCCCATCCTGGACCCCTCTGCACAAACATCCCGTGGGAAATGCCTTTTCTCAAGAGCTGCATGTGGTTTAGAATATTTTATTGGAAAGTTTTAGGAAAAGCATCAGTAGCATGAAAACCTGGTCCAGGAAAACATAAGTGATGTTTACTGAGGATGCAAACAATTTTTAGTTGAATATATTAGCAGCAGGGGGTATAGCAGTGACGAACTTTATTTGCCCAAAAATTTCAATAAAATTAAAAACACATCAGTCAGAAAAACCACTCAAACACCATATTGCGTGATTCAAATTAGAGTTTCAATATTCTGAACCACAAGCAATTGCAACAGCTTCAATACACAAGTTTAACTCATTAAAAATATAAACACTGGGTCCTCGGCGTCCATCTGTCCATCTTCACTGACCTCTCAATCCTCAGCAGGGTTGCAGCTGCTCAGATCCCAGTCCTCAACGTACAAACACAGTGGGAACCGGACACGTGTGAGGACAGTCACTTCATCCCTTTACTGCATTCAATAACTGAATAAAGCTTCAATCCATTCATTATCAATCACCACTTATTATTGATAGTTACAAATGTAAACAAACCAAATGATACAACTTGGTTAATATGGGGTCATTTTAACTTATGTGCCATTGTTAATGCCAACGTTGGCTGTGGTTGTTACCTGGCTTTTGAATCATTAGTAAGTTAACAAAAACCTCAGCAGTTCTCATGTCGACCGAGATTGAGGTCCTTTGGCTGACAAAGATGAGAGTGACCCCGTGACGTGCAGGAGGATGTGTAACCAGTCTATAAAGTTATTCTTTAATTTAAAAATACAATAGCGTGGGGACTCCCACTGCTCATCGCCATACCCTTGTGTTCACAAGGCACATTAAATCAGCGCATTAATCACATTACATTTATAAACCATTTCCGAACATTATAGAACTCAGTTCTATAATTATTTGTTCATTCACAGCTCTAGCAGTAGTTATATGCAAACTGCTTCAATCCAATAGTACTTAATTTAACTTAATTAAAATAATTGTTTTAACTTCTTTACATTTTTCACTTTTTTGAACGTTAAGTCTCACAATATTGAAAAAATGTTGTTTTTCTGTTTTCTTGGGCTGCACCTCCTTCTACACTAACTGTACCCATCTTTTAACCACACTGACAGTTAGGGTGAAATGCTAACTTTTGCCTCTTCAACATTACACTCTGGATGGACTCATTGAACAAGAGAAATTTTACTGTACCGTGTTAGTAATCCTTTGCTCGTATGTGATACTGGCTAAGAAGTGCAGCCATCTGAGAGCTCCTGGGCTGTTTGAGCGTGAAGTTCAAGTCCAGCTCAGTCTGTGTGAAATTTGCATGTTCGCCCTGTGTCTGCGTGGGGTTCCTTTGGGCACTCTGATCACTCTAAACTGTCCATCACGTCTGACTGAACGTGGCCACCCTGCGATGGACTGGCGCCCCGTCCAAGATACAGTTTCACAGCCTAGTGCTCAGTGATTCTGTGACCGGCTCCCGACTACCACGACCCTGACCGGGATACAGCGGTAAATGATAATGGATGAATGAGAGTAACAGAATTGTTAAAGCACTTTTTTCTTCGCACATTTATTCAAGTAAAAGAAAAAAAGAATAAAACCCCCAAGTACAAGTTCAGATTATGAGTAACAGTAACTTGTTACTCCCCACCTTGCCATATTCGTGATGGATCTCTCAAGCCCCAGAGTACAAGTTAAATTGAAGCGATTTTTACAGGTGTGACTGAGAAACCTGGATTTTTAGCCGTGGTGCAATTATGCGCAGTTTTCTTTCACACAAACACTGACCAGCACCGACTCCATTGCAAACAGACAGCTGTGTAAACCACAGCACCGAGCATCTGTGACAGCGAGTCTCTGGGATTCTGTTGACAGACATGCGGATGCTTTTCAATAACCTTGCATGAACACATCAAGCGCACACAAACAGCATCCTGAAGCCAAGCTGGCATATTATAGTCGTGCACAGCTGGGAAGGAGCAGTCAGAGCTGGCATCCATCACCTCTGCCATCTGCAGGGTGCCAGATACACTATGATACACACCAATGGTCCTCCAAAAAATTCTGATGTGTTTATACCGAATTAATTACCTGAGACTTGCACTGATGTTTGAAAACGCCGGCGCGGGCAAGAATTTTTTATAAGCTGTGGTCTGTGGATCTACATTCACCCTATAAAACCAACATATGTATAATAATCACCGATGGAAACAGATTATCTGTGAAGGAAGGTTTGGACTCATCCGCTGGGAAAGCCAATAAGTATTATAACGCAGGCAGAGACAACCAGGCAGTCCCCCAACAGCAGGACCTAGAAATCAGGATGAACATTTTTATGCCATATTAGGAACGATGATAGCAGTAAACATTTCCTCACTGGATCTAAAAAAGGGTCAACGTTGGCATCTGTTTACTGTCCCAAGCTAATGTTCACGAAAGAGCAAAAAAGCTTAAGCTTCAAGGCCCCCCCTCAACTGACATTTCACTGGTAGCAGTTGGCAAATGCATTCACTTGGCCGCAGCTGCCAAGCAGGACACGAAGGACACAACCTTTGTTTAATTTTTTGAGCACATTATTCATATGCAATAAAACTACAAAATTGAGAAATAATAACTCCTGCTGGTTGGTTTTTGCTATGTACTGGATTTCCCCATAAAATGAACTCTCCTGGTAGGAGAATCCAGACTTATAAATACATACAGGGTGAGTCAAAAAGAATGGAACACTTCCATAAATTTATTTTTCAGTAACTATTTATGTGGTATAATAACTGCAGCTATGGACGCCCAGGACATTTTCAAGCATTCAGGAAAACAATCCATAGAATCGCTATAAGTCCACATGGACGAAGTCAGAGATCAAAGCAGAGATCACAAGCCTACCCCAAAATTACAGGGTGTAAAACAGGGTACACCTTGGATGGGACACTTAGTCTACTGCAGGGCAGTCACACACGCGCAGTCATACATACACACAAATGGCAATTTAATGTCACCGTTTTGCATGAAACACATGCCTTTGGACTGTGGGAAGAAGCCCATCATCGTCAGCCAAGAATTTTCAAACTCTATTGCACAGACTGCGCCAGGAGCTGTGAAACACCAACATTACAGGCTGTGCTATTATGCTGCCCAAGAACAGAATAAAACCGCAAAAGACAGGGAGTTCACAAATGTCTCATGTTTAACAGATTGCAAGCATATGGCTCAGGCCTGGAACTGAAGGTGTCCACGGTAATTCTGATATTCTGTACTTAACTTCAAATTCAAGGTAGGAATTTTGTTTGTGTGGCGAAAAGGAGATGAGAGAAGCGTTTGTGGCTCAGGAAGGCATTATTTATTCCCCCCCTATAAATTAATGGCAATTAAAACATCATTTTAGGAGAAAACATTTCATGAAAGATTTTCATGAACAAATTATGGTCATCATGAGAGGGAAGCCTGTTTTTGTCTGGAAAATACTGTATGTTTGTGAATTCCTGGGCCTTTAGCCTGCAGCTCCGATGGCCTATAAAAATGCTGGGCCAGGTTTCGCACCAGCTAGGAAAGGCCCATTAGGGGTTACCCACTAAGAGGTGATATTGATGGAAGAGGAAGTCCACGCTGTTTTTTTTTTACTGCACACTTTCATAGTTCACACCCAGTGGCCAAAGGTACAGGTCAGAAATGCCATCCAAACTTATTTGTTACCTGAATACATCATTTTGCACAGGCAGTTACCCTCGCGTGCGCGCTGATTTCTCTGGACACGAGTCATAAAATCTGGAGAGCGTCACTTCAGCAGAAGCGACTCCCTTTCACACCAAGTGGCACGGCCTCCACGCGTCTCGCCCGATTCGGACGGGCGCCTTTTTTACCGCACCCTGGGGAGTCCAGTTAATTACAACTCAATGGAAAACTCTTCATCTGAGTCAAATCTGAATCTATTAGATGTTGACCGAACTGCTTTTGGGTCCTTCGGGGCCTGATGCTGCAAACAAGGTATCCCCACTTACAAAACTGACTTTACTGCAAATATATGTATTACACGACTTAAGACTCCTGTCCTTAAAATTACCATCTAAATTAGACTTGAACTTTTTTTCAGCTGAGGTTGGGCTGAGGGCAGCGGCACACTACTCCCTGGATAAACAAAAAAGAAACATTACTTTAAACCGCTCGTAATCCGCATTTTCGACGGATTTACAAACGTAGGCGTGGAACCACCCGATCCAGCGTTCTGTTGTCCGCTCAGTCGGAATATCATATGCATTATTAGTAAGAATCAAGCAGGCAGGGGAGTAATTCAATTTGCAGTGACAAGAAAAGAACAGCTGTTTATCGCACTCAATTAAGCAGGCGTACGGGCAAGGAAATTAGTCAAAAACAGCGCTAAAACAAATACCACATAAAGGCATTGGAAAAAGCCGATCTTCAGGTGATACGCAAAATGAAAGACTGGCAGGTGAAACTGATCTTTCTGAGGAAACGATATGTCGGTGTCTCCACAGAAGACCAACACCAGTGCAGCAGCATCACAATTCCAGGATGAGCAGCACAAAAGCCGAGTTTATGCAGTCACTTAAATGTCCGTCAGTAGCGCGGATATTACAAATGAATGTTTTTTTCATATGAAGTGACAGACTGATGGTAAAAACGAATGTGTTCTTTTTTTGTTAAAACGGGGTTTGATGTGAACGTAACAACAGGCAAGAGTTTGGCAGCGCAAACGTGCCGCATTTGCGCTGGAGGACGAGCGGCAAACTTTTGCCGGAAGCAAATTCACCGCGATGGCTTGCTTAGTTACCGAGAGGTTCGGTGCCGCAGTGCTGAGGAAGAGATGAAAACAGCATTTTAAAACACAAAACACTCTCGGAATGAAAATTACATCCTTTTGGTAAAAATGCAGTTCTCAGCAACCCAATATAAATTTCATTCATTCCTTTATATAGCCAAATATACACGCTTAAATAATAGTAATAATAGTCATCCATCTGGCTCCACCTCCTGCAACAGAGTTTCTACAACAACATGTTAAGAACACGACAACACAGTCAATGATGGTATGTTGTTAGTCACATGTGGAGACTGTTGCTATAGGTGTTTCAGGAGTGAACACACGCCTCCATAGAAACAATGCTTGCAGCTGGCTGTGCAAAACCAAGCAAAATGTGCCTGACTATATTTATAATCACAGTTTTGCTGAGACAACATGCTGATGCTGAAAATGTCTCAAATAGCCTTCAACGCTGGGACCCTTTGCAGATTGTGCAAATCAAGCAAACGGTAAATCAGCAGATGCACATCTTTTGTTTTGGAGCTCCAGCACCTGCAACACGTCTGGATCCCTCTCCAAAGCAGAGGAGTGTAAAATGGTGCTGAAAAACCAACACAGCTCATACTCGTGCTCATTTGTAAACAGTGGATGCAAGTCATATAAAAATACTCGACGTCGGCAATATCCGCGGACCTTTCAGGATTTCCTCTCTGCCGTTCGCGCCCCACAAGGGGTTCGGTGTTATAAGATAAAGAGGAATGTTTGAAATCCCAGGTGCGTTCGTGAAGCTTGACGTTCCCAGACTCGGCTTCAGGCGGAGCCCAAGGTGGAAAAAGGCCGCCGCGTTGTTCGTGGGGAGGGACAGGTGGAGCAGCTGCGAGTGACTGTGTGAGTCCTGTCGTGCTTCGGCCGAGTTGACTTATCACAACTCTATGCCTTGTTTCCCTGCATGTTTGATAGAAGGGCATCCATAGCTGCATTTATTACACCACATGATTAGTTTCTGATAATAACACATGCGGAACACACACTCTCACACACACCTGCCCTGCCTACCCTGTCCCCTTCTACCTTACACAAACAAGGGTGAAATGGATCATTGTTACATTGACCGTGTCTAATTTTATTCAGTACTTCACCTTAACACCGTGGGGGGGAGGGGGTGAGCAATAGCTGCCTCTTTTCAAAGATTTCAAAGGATGGATGCAGGGCAGGGGGAGATGGACACACAACATAAAACACATGTAGGTCAGCTTAAGGTTCCTTCTTGGCAAGGGTGCGCATGGAAGCCATGGCTTATTAAGCTGCTATCTGGCCGTCCTAGCTCTAGGGCGGGCTGTCGCAGTACGCTCAGCTGGCTGAGTGAATCAAAGTAAGTGCTTTTGGGAGGAGTGCGCTTGCCTGACCTCTTGCTAGTTCAGTGATCTAATGGTTTCGTCTGCTGAGCGTATTGGGCACACCCACGAATATATGTGATGGTGATGAAACCCAAAACAGGCAGGCAACTTCACTCTCGTGGAGGAGCATTTCATCTCTGAACAGCCGCTTCAGTCCAGCGAAGGGGGTGCGGTGGGGTGGTTGTGACGGGATGGTTTCCAGGTGTGATCAGCATCTCTTCTCAGAAATATTTGGGGTAAAGGAGCGTAAGGCCAAGCTGATCCAAGGCAAGTGTTCGGCGTGGGCCGTGAATTCAGTATTGCTGGTTATGTCAAACGCTTGTTACCACAGTACACGATCCTTAAAAGTGCCAGTTGGTGCAAAACAACTAGATGCGTGTCCTCGGCCCACAGTGGTGTTGCTCAGACACCAACTGTGGCAAAATAACGCAGCCACACACAGCTCTGAAATTCAGTTATTTTTCCTGAATAAAATAAATGGAGGTAGCACATTAGTGGAAATGTGAAGAAAATACAATACATACTGTATTTTGCATTGTAAATACAATATTTGAAACATTACAACAGCAATGCTTGCAATTCTGCCACGATTCACAGAGAAGTAAACATTATGTACATAAAGGGCCCTGGGTGGAAATGACTAAGTTTGAGGTCCGAGAGTCAACCTGCAATCTGTTTTTAATGAAATTACAGTCCCAATGTCTCCTGTCTTCTTAGCAGGCTTTACAACCAGTATGAACAGGAAGCACATAACCACAAAAGTATCCCCACCTTCTCTCATGTCTTTGAACTCAAAGTTTATATATATTTTTTTTTTCCAGTTTTTACAGCTGGAGATTTTCTGAGACCGTTCAAGTAAAGTGCAACCTTACTGGAAATGACTGCAATCCCAGAGTCTACATAAAAACTTTTCCCTGCCAAGACAGAAGTGTGTAATCCAAATCCAGAATACACATCTTTACCCACCCCGCAGCCCAATACTTTTCCCAGGCATCTGTTTACACATCCTCTCCACAGTCGTCATTTTCATTGATCCTCATTTCAAGATTTGCCGTGAAAATCACCAGTGTGTTTTCAGCAATCTCTAGGCTCAAATGGTATACTGTGGTTCCTTTCAAAGACACTGCTGGATGTCTTCTGTTCCCACAAAATTAAACATTATTTTAAAATCCATTGTTGAGTTGTTTTGCAGAGGTTCATTTTTCTGTTTCTCCTCTATCACACCTACGACTCGTTCGATGTTTTCAGTTAACCCACCAGCATCCAGCGTGCCTTTAACCTGCGATATATGACCTTGGAGAGGGTGGTGATTCTCACATCTCACATCAGGTCATACTGTCATTCAATGCTTGTCTTCAGAGTGACAGTTTTGGTTTGAAGTTGCACAAGTTTTCCATCTCAATTATTTCTGCACATTTTTTTCTAGCATTTTAAAAAATCTGGTAAATTCATTTTTCTTCTTTCATGTTTATTTCGTGTGTCTTTTGGGATTAATGCTTTTTTTTCTTTATATGATGTCAATTCTACTGCTAAGAACTGGCATCCTATGAGTACGATGCTGGGTCATGAAAAATATTTTTTTTCCTTTTGTGTCTACAATGAAGTTGATCATTTTCAACCCAATATGATAAATTGTGCATATGAGCATAGTAACGCTTTAAGTTAATCTGGTTTTTTGAGTTAACCCTGGGTTAACTCACTGTGGCACAGCTGGGTTAAACTTTTCTTACTGTGTATGGGGTATAACTTTCCGGTATGACACAATTTGGATGTAGAGTTGCTTATATTTATATAAGAAAAGCTGTTACATTCTCTATATATGTATTTATTTATGCTGATGCTTCTGTCCAAGAGACATTAGAGGGACAGCTTTTGACATCTTAACTGCGCCCCCTTAACATAGTATTTTGACTAATGAAAATGATTATTAAACAATCTCCTACAACAGAGCTATTTTTAGGCAAACGGTTTTTTCTAAAAGTTAGTGCTCATTCTAATCATTCCTTGTTTCTGCGTGACTACATACACTTTTCCACTGGGAAATTTCCAGAATTGCAGCATCCTTCAGGGAGAATGACACAAGAAACCTTAATTATAATGGTAGGGTGAGGATCCAAAACAAACGCAACCGCACAAGGTGTTGATAAGTCGAGCAGTCATGAGGGGCAATAACAAGGCAACCGCAGCTGAAGAAAGAGCACTTTTCTAGTGTTGTCACAGCAACAAGCCATGAGGGGCCTGGGGGGGGTGATGGAGGCAGGCAGAGCGCGGCCTTGTCTGGGAGATACGCTGCGGAAAAGCCGCGTGTTTACAATAATTCTCAAAGTTTGCCCGAAAAGGGTCCGAATTCTATAAAGGTTCTTTGAAGAGGGGGATAACGGTCAAATATCCAACATCCATGCAAACATTAGCAGTTTGGTGGCGCAAGTAAAAAAGCAGTAACAAAAGCAGAGCATGACTTAACTGAATTCTTAAAATAGGTTCCCCTGTTTAACACTGAACAGTTCAGAAGAGGGTGATGGGGTGGCATTCTTTGCGGTAAACATTTTTAAGATGCGTATATAATAACTGGCGGTTAATTAAAAATTAAACAGAGGATCTAAAGGGACCATGAAGAGTTCTTATCCTGCTTTTGTGGTTAATGAGACTTAATTTCCTTGCAGCAAATTGGATTGTGTGAGATTTGCATGCAATTATAGTGTTAAAAACACTCTCATAGTGGAAAGGTGACACAGTCCACAACTCCCTGCGCATCTGAAACCTAACAGGATGGGGATGGGGACGGGGACTCGGAGGCACCGAACTTGCTCCCCAGGATTAATTTCCTTAATTTCCTTTCAACGGAAAGGTCTCAGAATGTCAGGGGGAGCCAGTGACTCCTCCTGTTAGCTATAGATGCTTTTCTAATGGACTGCTTTGCATTCACGGGAAAACAAATATTGATTCTTTTAAAGAGATTGAGCCTGGTCCTGATGGGATTCAGCCAAAGGCCCCCTACATTAAAATGATAAATCAAAGAAGCAAAAATAAGGCATTTGGAGCCAAAGATGCTGCGTGACCCACATCTGCAGACTGACACCCGTGGGCTGCATAATTAGCCCGAGTGAGCTAATAGCAGCAGGGGCACAATGGCGGCATTGAGGCCCCATCCCGGTGGCTGTCGTCCCCCATCCCGTTCATTAGCCATGGATATTGTGTCGCTCAGAGCTCATTCACCCTGGCAGTGTGACACAACTCAAGGAGGGGGGGAATATAAAGGAAAACCATGTCTTTAAATCACACCAGTTCCCAGGACAGGAAATCACGGCGCTGCACAAAAAACGGCTTCTCTCATAAAGAATGAAATAGAGAAGAGCGGCAAAGGGGAGATACCAGGAATACATCATCCTTAACTTGTCACAACTCAGCAAGGCTATCTCAAGCATGGCTGGTACCTCTTCTGTGGAGGACCTGGGAGGGGGATATAAAGGACTGAGCTCAGCCTGGGAAAAAAGGGCTCTCCAATCAAAACCTTTGTCCTTCCAGTTCCCCTGAAGTGCACCTAGGCTATCTTCCAGACCGCAGCTCTTTGCCTGAAACCAAATTAGTGCACAGGGTACAATTTGGAACCAGTTTCCGCCGTCACATCACCCAGAACTGTAGCTTGGGGGGGGGTGCGTGGCAAGGAACAGTTGCAAAGCTCAATTAAACATCTCTAGAATCATCAGAGGAATACACATTCAGTTGACCTGGATTTTTTTTCCCCTCGCTCTTTCGCTAGCTTGCCGGTTTATTTATTTATTTGTTTTTATTTCTGGAAGGCAGTTGTACTCAAGGAGCATCTGGATTCTGGATGTGGGACTCATTTGCTTATGACCTTGGTCATGCTCCCAAGGGCTCTTGCACAGCAGCGGATCCGTGTTCAAAGGTGCCCCATTGCTGGGAAGCAAGCAGGTGAGAGGCACTTTGACAATACACAGCAATTTCGCCTCCCATTTGTCACAGCGTATTAGATGACCAGGAACAGCAGACAAGCAATTTAGACCCTGGCAATGCCTAGAGTGACGCAATACAGCCCGCCTGCTGGATGTCCTTATTGAGTTTTAGTCTAAAACATTCATCACTCACCAGCATTGTGCAGCCAGGGTACTGGACACACTGCTTTAATAAAATCCAACCGCTGAATGTCAGAAGGCTTTTAAAAGCGCCTTTGTGCTGTAAATGATCATCTTTGAAAGTATTAATTTGTTTTTGTCAGCCACAGAAAAATAATTTATCATGTACCAACTGACTTCAAATTCAATTAAATGCAGATAAAGGACCTGAATAAGAATTGTTACAGTGATGAGCTCAAAGTATATCTCCAGACAGGATCCATCTAAGTATATCTCCAGACAGGATCCAAACTGGACTCACATGACTGCTACTTCTTTGTAGGACTCCAAGTACAACACGCTTTCCTCCCCGTAAAAAGCAGGCGCTTTTCCAGCTCTGGGTATGTGTGTGTGTGTGTGTGTGTGTGTGTGTGTGTGTGTGTAGTGGGCATTGGGAATTACATATGGGCAGCAAGAGACTTCCACATAGTAAACAGTTTGAAGTGGTTGCCTGGCAAGTTTTCTCTTTAGTGAACACAGGTAACCCTGATATCTGGAATAGGGCTCCAGTTCTGTAACTTGTGCCACAGTTCAGAAATGCTGATGTTCTCTAATAAAGCCTCAAGGCCCTTCAGTGAATAAGCCTTACATCTGTCATGGTCCTGATGCAGGACAGTCAGACCTTTCTCCCATCCCTTTCATCTCCATAAACGTATCTGATCTCATGAAACCAGACAAACAGCTGCTGTTTAAGCTTTCGCCTGCAATATGACTCAGTCATGTACAGAACTTTAATAACATGCATATCCTTACACTGGCAATGCACGATCAAATGAAGACCATCCAGCTTCGAACATTTGCTAGTAATGTTACATATCACCTGTAACGGCACTTTGTCTGTGTGCTTTGCAGAGTGACAGAGGCGGTGCTCTTAGAAATTTCATTTGTTTGTATCAGAAACATTTGTGAGCTGAATGATGAAAACGTCGCCGTCCAGGGTGTATCCTATCTCACATCTGATGCTTGAGGGACAGAGTCAGGACTGCTGCAACACCACACTTGACAAGCAGTTATCGATCGTGAATGAAAATGGCAACATTAAAAGACAAGCTAGAAATGATAACTTTGTTACAAATATCATCAACTATGCACAGCGGGGGGATGTCACGTCAAGCGGCACTGCTGCCTCACAGCGCCAGGGCTGTTTGGGCATGAGTTTGAGTCCAGCTCAGGTTGTGTGGAGCTTGCATGTTCTCCCCGTGTCTGTGTGGATTTCCTCTACACGCTCCAGTTTCCTCACAGTCTAAAGACATGTGTTTCAGGTTATTTGACCACTGTAAATCTGCCCATCGTGGGTGTGGCCCCCCTGTGAAAGACTACGTCCCATCCAGAATACAGTCTATACCGTTGCAGCCAGTCGTTGTGGGATAGGATCCAGACTGCCATAACCCTAACCATGACAACTGGCTCAGGATAATGGGTGGATGGATGGATATTATAAAATATGCTGTCATTCATAAAATTAGGTGACACATTTTTCATCCAGGAACTATTTTCCACGAGAAATAATGGCAATTTGACTGCGTCTCAAGAAGAATTTGCTTAATGGGGTGATACGCAGGAACAAATTAACCCTTTAATGTGAGCGATGGGTTACTTTCATCGCCTTTGGATGGGACCCCATTATAGGAGACCTATGTGTACAGCAGCTGATCGCGGTCAAACCATGATTTCACACAAAAACAAAACATTTTAATTAGATGTTGCTAGGTTGCGTGAAAAGAACAACAATCATTACCCTCATTTTTGAATAATTTCTGAATAATTGCAATAACATCTGCTACCCATTTTAATTGCTGTGTGGCTTTGCAGCAACATTTCTTGTTACCGCTTTCTCAGCGTATGACCCAGGCTTTTTGCCAAAAAACCAGTACATAAATGTGAGCAAGAATGATCATATTTGATCTTTCTGCTTGTATGTTCAGAAATACCTGCTAGAAATCATACTCCATGTCCTTCTGACTTTGTTTCTCAACACATAAAGGAACACAGCAATGAGATATAACAATTGTACCTCGAGCAGCTGTGGGTATTTGTTCACTAAACCTGATTAACTCTCTACAAAGACACAACAGGTAAGATATTTATAGCAGGTTGTCAAATTAATAGAATTTATATACAACAAAATAAATTGCTGCTATACCCCAGCTTTCGGTCTCCTGATTTCTGTTAAATTAATATCCCCATTGGTATCCAAGTCACTAAGTTCTGGTACAGCAAACTCCATATGACCAAAGCGGAAGGACATCAGATAAATACTGTATTTGAAATTCAAACAGGTATGAAGCCAGGAAGCAGCAGTGCACCCAGCATCTGTATCCTCAGTCTTTGCCTTGTGTGGCCCGCGTTTAAACGCAGTTTGCTCCTGTGTGATTTCGTTCACTTCTGACCAGTCAGCAAGTTCTCCAGTAACAGTTTATTACAGCAACAGCCCATTATAGTGAGTACATTTTATAGTTTTTCTCTTTTATATTGTTTTCATTTCTTCCTTTTTTCCAGAAATTTGACTATTAAATATTCATCACTATTACTACTACTAAATAATAAAGAAATGCAACGCATAATGTTAAATAAAAAAGTAAATGCATACATATGAACACCTAAAATCATATTACCTCAGATACTGACTGGTAATTCGATAACTGGTGTTTACAAGTGTTCTTTATCACGCTGAAATAAGTATTTTACAGTATCAGGCATATTTTGAGCATTAATTTCCCTCAAAAGAAATAATGGAAATTGCTTCCCGGTATTTGAGTTTGCGGTATTCGAGGCATCACTTCTAGGAATCACTTACATTCAGACACTGGGGTATTTGTGCAAGTAAAACAGAACTATTCCTTTTAAGAGCTCAGAGCAGACTTCACTGAGCTACTTGTTGAGAAGATCAGCTCCTCTGTAGAAGCAGCCACTTTCCCCCGGAACGCAAACAGGGACCACGTGGCTGGCACAAGCAAGAACAGAGTGGGTCCCACGATTTCAGAGGTTTCTCTGTCCTAATTGAGGATTAATCCTTTTGGCGGGGACTAATGTAGGCCTTTAAACTGAGGTTAAATATCTTCCAGCCTCTGTAGTTTGACCTTGTGCTATTTTTAACTGTGATATAAAAGTGAGTAAAGCTAACAAGCCTTTTGTCAGACAGCTTTAATTGAAGAGAATCTTGGATGGGATGAAGCACCATGCTGGTCAGAGACATACAAGGAAAATGCCCTCACCCCAAAACCCTGTTTAATTCAGCTGTATGTGAACTTTCCAGAGATGAAAAACAGAAATGATCAAAGTTAGTACCAAAAAGACTGCAGAGAGCATACAGAGTTATCGCTCCACTGTTCAAATCAAGCCATCTGTAGTTTTCTCACAAGCACCACATAGTTCACAGAGGAAGCCCATGACCCCCAAAGTGTACGCAGAGGGAGACCATAATCCCCATAGTCCATGCAGCAGGAGAACAAGTAGGTAACCCATATTCCAAACAGAGGTAAAACAAGTAAGGTACATCCTCAGTTAAACAGACTAAAGGGCTGCGAAATAGTGTGTATAAGGAAGCAAAAGTTGTCTAGATAATAAATGATATATTTGGAGCACATTTTTAATATATCAGCCAAATATTTAAGAGGAAGCACCAAAGTTGTCATATCAACCAAGCAATAACAGGGAAATAGCGTCACAGGAATCACAGGATTTCGTCTGTTAAATCTGAAATCCTTTAAACAAGGATCTGTTAAATCAAGAATTATATTCCCAGTGTACAAGTGAGACCAAACAGGTGCCACCTTTTTCACAGTGAGGGAGACGGGGGGTCCCGTATTTTAAACTGGGAGGTCAGGTGTTGCATATTCCACTCAGTCGACCTGCAATGCCTGCAATATTCTATCATTTACATGTATTACGAAATACAGCATTATAAACATGAGGGAGATACAGCTAATATATCAAAATGTTCAATGTGTAATGATGAAACACATTTGAAAACAGGTCAAGTTCAGCCAAAAATTTACAAGGCCCAAACAAAACTTGCAGCGTCGCTACATTCTGCCGCTGGTTCTCCTTAACACGCGGAACCCGGCTGGTACAGAGCAACACTTTTTGAGGGTCTTTGAAGTCGCTTCCATGCAAGTCCTGCAAAAAAGACATTAAACATGTGACCTTTGACAGGTCTCGTTGACTGCGGCATTAGTCTTTAAGTCCTCCGTTTCACAATACTGCACAGACTGTTTAAGTTATATAGCAAGAAAACGTCAAAAATATTATCCTTTTGATGTGTTATGCTTAACACAGTGAACCACACTTAATGTGATTCCACTTCATAATCATTGCACATAAAATGTAATGGCTACCATAAGCAGCGTCCATGTTAAAAATGTAAAACTCACACTTCGGAGAGTAATATAATGCGGTGAACTTGTTAATCAAGCCCATTGTACTCGGGAATGTTGGAGGTGGTTATGTTCTGTGTCTTCACGTCTCCGTCTGCCTGCACGCGTGGATGGGCGTATGGCAGAAATGTCAGCGTTGGCCACGTTAATATAATATATTTTAATCTCTCCAAAAGCCCAAACTTCAGGTTATTATATGAAAACTGAATTGATAATTTCTTTGTTTCCTGCAGATTCCTTTGCCTTGTTACCGGAAAAAAGCTTCTATTCCAGGTGATACACAGTATGTTCATTTAGAGCTATAGTCTTTCACGTAAATTATGCAAAATTGCAGGTGTCGGTACAGCAGATCCATTGGTTAAAATAACTAAATTTAATCATGTGTCAAGGGCAATACTATGAAAAAATTACAGCAGAACTGAACCAGCACCTATGTGACCTAATCTCATTGAAGGCTCGGTGTGTGTGAGAGCTTCCCAGATCTATTCTTTAGTTTGGGGCAACTGTTCAGAAACAGTTTTTGGCCAGTGTGGTGGAAATTGAATGAATAAAATAACCAGGGATATTAAGCTCAATATGCAGGATATGGTGTAGCAGGTGATGCTGGTCGCTCACAGAAGCTGGCCCTTGGTTTTTGATTTGGGGTTCGATTCCAGCTCATTCTGTACAGTGTTTTCATGCTGTTGCCATGTCTATTTGGGATTCCTCCCACAGTTCAAAGACATGTGTCGAAGAACAGTGGTAAAACACTTGTGTACCTTCCATCACCACGAAAACCTTTCAACAGCACTTGTCCTGTCCTAGTAAACACAGCCCTTGGATGTGTGAGAAATGAAAAATCGAAACAAGTTGTTCTTTCACTCCTTTTCCTGCATCAATATGATTTTGAGAGTCTTCCCTTTATTGAAAGCCTAAAGATGCCTTCAACTCACAGTTTATGTTTTCAGCTTTTTACACACAGTGAAGGAACTATAATGACTTTGGTAGCCAGCTCGTGACTTTTGATTGTTATTCTGCATGGAGTTATAACGTATCCAAAGAATATAAAGTGCCATTTACCTCCTAGCAATGTTATGCTTCAGGAAAATAATGTCCACATACACATTATTAAAATGATTTAGTAGTTTCATGAATAGCAGGTTGAACTCTGAAGTCTTCCGTTGCCTCCCCATTCACCAGATGTAACCCTCACATCTTTTTTTGTTAATAACTTTATGGTTTAGTTTGGTATTCCATTATTTTGACCACTTCTTGTACGTCTTAAAAGTAAGCATATGCAAATACCGTATAACATAACAAATACCCAAATAATGAAACAAATGAAATGACCTGTTTGTGTACTGAAGTAATGTGCATTTTCATGGCAGAGAGAGAGAAATATCTGGCTTATGTATATAATTCCCACAGTCCATACAGAAGAACAACAAGTAGGTAATCTCTATATATATATATATATATGTGTGTGTGTGTGTGTGTGTGTGTGTGTGTGTGTGCGTGTGTGTGTATTTTTTTTTTCCTCTAGAATGTTCTTTAAATATAATTAAGGCCATTGACTAAACCTAAAATCCTCGTGATCTTAAGGTAAGTGCATAAGGTAAGCTGAAGATGTTACAGATGAGCACATGCAATATATATTTGGTGGACTTTTTTATATAATATACATTTCCAGTTGCAGTTTACTTCAAGGCAGTAACTGACATCAAAGAGACAAAACTATAAGGCCTGGTTTCCACTGAGATCTGAGCTCACAGAAATCCTCTGTGATGCACACCTGTTGGAGTGCGATACTGGAACACACACTGGTAACCCTTTAGCACCAAAGCCAAGGACTACTCCTATAGCTCCGAGCTGCTTTCCTCTTTCCCACAGAGGCAAAACCTAGTTCTGATGCTACCATTTTTACCAGGGGCTATACTGTTTCGCTATTCATCTCATTGCAGAATAAAGTCAGTGCATGTAAATCCCATTTTATGCAGTCCTGATGTGCACAACTTTGATATAGTGACACTTTATTTTCAATTTATCTTTCAATATCAGCTCATTTTTAGTGTAATGTTTTTTCACACAAAATCTTTCCATTATTCATTTTTATTTCTTTATTGTCCTTTCACGTTGAAATGTTAAGTGTGTTTTTTCTATATTTATGTATTTACGTATATTTATGTAAGTGTATTTTATTTATGTATTTTATAGTATATATGCCCTGTACGCCTGCATAGTATGGCAACCTGTAAGGAACATACTTTGCTAATATCCTTACAGTTTCGTGTCTCATTTTCATTTTGTTTTGACTCATTTGTGCAGTTTCCATTTTAACCCCATAAATAAAGTCTAATCCAGCTTGAGCTAAAAATGGAGCCGTAAAAAGTAGAAAAGCTTATCAAAAAAGTAAAAATGAAGAAAGTAACAAGGCTAGAAAAGCACATATGCATATAATAGAAGTGAAGATGGAAGTGATTAAAAGAAGTGAGAAAGCTGAGCCACCCACCACAACTTACAATCAGCTGTTCTTCTCTACACCCATGCGTGCCATAACATTACAGTAAATTGCCTTGTTTATTTACCTTACATTGTTTTATTTAACTGTTGTCTCCGTCTCTTGCTCACATCTGTGGACAGGTCTGATCTCCCTGCTGTGAATAGAGAGGTTGTTGCCCCATGTGTGGTGCTGCATCTGTTGCAAGATGTTTTACAGTTTCTAGCCATATTTGGGAAAACTGCTTTAAGTTTTTTGAATAGGCTGGAAACACATTGTTCTTTTCCCTTTGAAAAATTATGTAAAATAGAATCCTAGTATATGTAGTTTTAACACAGGCCTTTAAGGAATGAATTAAGAATGTAAAACAGGGTTCATCTGTACTGTGAGGTATGGGAAAGGAAGGTCTGTCCGGGCCTTTGATGCAGGTCTACATTTGGAGTGCATTATGCAATCTCTTACACAATGAGATTCTAGCTCAAAAAGTGGTTTAGGGTTAGTAGTAGTTCCACTAGTAGTAGTAGTAGTAGTAGTAGTAGTAGTAGTAGTTCCTCCACCTCCTATAGCGCTGTTTTGTGACAGTACTCTGTAGTACTCCGTAGCCTTTGGATTCATTAATCACAATACACAACTTTTGTTGTTCAAAAAATATTTTCAAACAATTTTTTAACCAGACTGTTTTCTGTGTTTATTTATGTTTACTAAAAGTATAATTAAATTTTGGAGTATGTTGCGCATGTGCAATTTTCAAGCTCAATTTATGCAGTATAATGTATTTAATGACCTTTTTAGATGCTGCTTCCTTACGCCACTCCTCAAGAATCTGTATCCAGAGTGCAAATCGAGGTATTTACTACGCAAGTAACTTCTAACCGATTTTTAGAAGCTATTTTGACCTCAACCTGAAGTTAAGTATAAAAAGCAGTTTTTTTTTTAAACAGTTCATTGATAATTAAAAGGGGAAAACTAGCATTTCCTAAAATGGCCACAGAAAGGGAAAGTTAAAGTAGTAATACAACCTCCATCTTGACAAGCCAGTGGTCGCCACCTAAGACCTGATGACCTTAGAAGAAGTTGGTGCACAAACACCGGACACTCGTGAGCTCACCGGCAGTTTGTCCAAAATTTGTGAGAAAGTTTCTTTTGCAGAGGTGCGATTATAAAGCTTTGGGACCAAGATGGCAGAAAGTGGGACATGACTCCTCTTTACAAAAAGGCAAAACGGCAGCTCGATCCCCTCTCTCCTCAAATCACACACAGGAACTGGTGACATGTTTTGAAAGCCTGTGCTACATTGACACTTCATGGAACCTGCAAAGAGATGCTCTCACGGTGTGACCCGTGAAGGCCAGGTATCTCAAAAATGACTCGCTATCTACAAAAGGCGTGATGAAAAATTTAGTAAAGGTTTCCACCCGTTTTTTGCACTGCCGTTTTGCAAGCCCATCCTCCTGGTCTCAATGGCCCCTCTGTGTGACTCGCCAAGTATCTGCCAATGGTCCCTCTCTTTCACAGATGAATAGACACAGTTTAGCCACATTTAAAGGCACACTAATGTACCATGGCTGGACCACAATGACAGCGCAGTGATTTGCCAGTGCTAATGATGCTACTTTAGTCAAGCCAGGGAAAACAGAATCTTAAATAGGCACACAGCTGCAGTGTCCTCTTTATATCTCTTCCTTTCATATTTTAAAAAGGCTGTTTTTCACCCAGATGAATTGTCGGTGAGAATAAATATCAGTAAACAGCGGCAAGAAAAACGAAGCTCCACCTCTTATCTCAAGATCATGCTCCTGGAAGCCTAGAAGAATCAAAGAACTTTCTCAGGGTGAAAAGTGTGCATATGTAACTAAGCTTCTGGTGCAGCGGTGTGAGGCGGGACGCATTTAGGTCACACTGACGCCGGTCCTTGGGGAGGGTGAAGAGGTTAGGGGAGCAACTGCAAATCTAGGAATAGCTCGGCTATGAAACTAAGGTGTCAGACTGCTTATTTGGCCAGAGACTGGGCAGCCAAAGCTGAGAATGCAGGTATCAATGCTGAGAATTAGCTCAATTTTTTTTTTGTGTCTCACGGCAAACATCAGCAAACACGAAATAATTACAAAGTTTATTCATGCTGGGATCCGCTGTCACACGATTGGTCGTTCTGTATTCAGGGACATCAATTTAGTTATGTAAAGCTTTCGTTCTCCCACTAGTGGTAAATTATTGAAGCAGCGTGAAAAATAACTGAAAAGAGTCTACCAACTGCTGTTAAGTGAGTAGGATGCTGGGCTACTAATCTGCTTTTATCAGCCGGGGTCACATTCAAACTAAGGCCCCCCACCGTGACACACCTTGTCCTTAAAAACTCATTCTTAAAGCAAAGGAAGGTTTTTGCAGAAAAGGCACCCTGACTTTGCTCAGGGACCGTTTTGGAGTGAGAGGATCGGATGGGAGCTTCCGAGCCAGTTTTCTTTGCCCCCACCTCTCGTGTGGGTGCAGGCTGGACACAATAGTTCCTCGGAAAAGCAGAACAAAGAAAGCCCGCACACAATGACGCACCCTGCCGATGGCCGTTGTCATGTTAATCACAGGGGTCCTGCTCAGACCAAAATGTGTAGGGCTGTGTGTGGCGGTTGGGGGGCTTTATCTTTCATTGGCTCTGTAAAACAGGTTAGAGGTCAGGATTCCGGGATCAAAATGAGCACCTACTCCGGCAAGAGAGTCAAAGGGGGGACCCTAATCATCATAATAATAATAATAATAATAATAATAATAATAATAATAATAAGTAAAAAAACTCACCTTCTTACTCTCAGCCATGTCATCCTTTCCTTTTCAAATATCTTTAGCATTGTAGGGTTCTTTCCACAATCAGACCACTAGCTACACCATCTGGAATGGTGATAGTAAGAAGTGTGGATTGTGAAGCACAACTCAAAAAATAGACTAATTGTATCAATGGTAAGTGAACATTGCGGACAAGCAAGCGAATCGCTAGGAGGTTGAGATTTTGGGGAGGAGCTACTCTTTCCCTCCCCCAGAACAACAGCCATTAGCACCGCCTTACTTTCCCACATCTATCAATTGCGGAGACATGTACGCTCCTATGAAGGATGTTTACACTGTAGGGTGAAGGGCTGTTGACTCTCAGGCCCAAGCGGTTACAGTACAAATGGATTATTCTTCCCTTTGCCCTTTGCTGCCTCTTAAAGAACTGAGCAATTTGGAAGGGAAAGACTGTGTCTCCAGCAACCTCGGCTGAGAGGGTCATGAGGTCTTGTCACTGCTGGGTTCCTAGGAAGTGTGATCAAGGATGTTTTTCTACCTCATCCTACCATCCTTCAGCCTTCACAATATCACCTACAAAAAGTGACCCCTGAAGCCTGTGAAGTCTGGGCAGTTCTATGTATTCTTTTTCAAGAAACCGAGATCTCCATTTCAAACATCAACGCAGAATGAGGTCACTGTGTCTGCTGGCCACAAATGTGGAAGTGGGAGGGTGGGGGATGTGGCAGAGGAGGACAGACATAAAGACAGCAATACAAGTCATAGCTGGTGTCAGTGCCCACCGTCATGTCCTTTTTTTCAATTTTTTCTGTCAAACGTTTGGAAGAGCAGGTTGCTATAATACCACTCGTGCTAAACTACTGAAGAGAAACCGTTGGCAATGGGAGGCAATAATAATTATTTTATTTTATTGTCTCTTATCCCGGGAAGCATACATCTGATTTTAAGAACTGCAGAAGTTATGTGTGACGGTTATGTTTGGAACTGATTAAGTTATGAATGGTGTGGGTATGGTGGGTCTCAGTTGCCTGGTGCATCCTTCACTCCACTCTTTGTATGTGCATATAAAGGGCTGAGTGAGAGGCTGTGCTCCTATACGTGTAAGTGGGCTGTTCACTGGGGTGCCTGTGATGTAAATGGGTGAAAGCAGCAGATGGGCATGGAGCACTACTTGATTCCTAACATCACCCTTTCAGCCCCTGGCCTCAATGGAATTAATGAGAGGCCATGGAAGCAGGCGAGCAATGTGCCGTCCTTCTGAACGCTCATCGCACAAGCCGAGTGCCCCGCCTGCATCGTGTGGCTCATTTTAGACTGAGTCCTTAACCTGCAACCTGCTGAGAGCAGAACTCTTCTGATTTATGGATTTTTAACTACGGTCGCAATGCTAAAATGACAAAATGTAAATATAAAACCCAGCAGTTTTTGTTTTCTCTGGATAAGTGAAGAAATATAATTTTAAAAAGATGCAAACGGTGTAAAAAGAAACAAAGAAGTCAAGGTTCCATCGGACAAATGTCACGTTTTGGAAGACTTGTGGCAGGACAGCAGCAGAACAGAAGGTCTTAATAAATTAATCGTGTAAAACATCGCATGTATATTTGGAAGGTTGAACAAATGCGTCTAAGCCGTACTGCTGAGTCGCGTATTGTAAAAATCATCGTTTTCAAACCTGACGGTCCTGTTATTTCAGTAAATGTTGGGCATTCTGTGCAACGCGCAGAAATGCACAGGGAGATATAGTTGTAGTACAGTCGTATTTTTCTGTGCACAGAACAAAAAGCTACATCACTGTTTAAACTTGTATTTATTACATCATAAAGAGGTTTGCAAACAGACCTGCATGCAGGTGGCCCTCCCTTAAATGTGTTTCTAAAAAAATATGCACAAAAAACATAACAGAGTGGAAAATAATGATAATAATAATGTGATTCTTGAAAAATAATGAAATTTATTTATCTAGCTAACACTTTTGTCCAAAGTAACTTACAATGTTAATCTACTATCAGTGTTTTTACCCATTTATTTAGTAGGGTTTTACTAAAGCAATTCAAGATTTTTATCGCGCTCGAGGGTACTACAGTAGGAGGTGGGATTCAAACCCGGGTCCTTGTACAGCAATATGCCAACTCTACACTATCTGCTACCTGCGTAAGGTTACTAAGAAGGAGGTAAGTTACCATTTTTTTCTCAGAATGTCTTCACAAAATTCCTGAACTGGGTGACAAAAGCAGGAAGGCCTCAAGTTTTCTGAGCGGTAAAGGAAGAAGAAATGCATTCTGCACTCTGTTTCAGAAATTCCTATAAAGGTTCAAAGCTCCATACCTGACTTCATCACAGTGTTCACATATATATCAGATATAGGGGGGGGGGAAAAGTTGCAGAAGGTCACAAACAATTTTTATTTGCACTGATCTACACTTGTATGAGCGTGACATTTATTTATTCCTGTTTTTTCTTTCCNAATTCCTATAAAGGTTCAAAGCTCCATACCTGACTTCATCACAGTGTTCACATATATATCAGATATAGGGGGGGGGAAAAAGTTGCAGAAGGTCACAAACAATTTTTATTTGCACTGATCTACACTTGTATGAGCGTGACATTTATTTATTCCTGTTTTTTCTTTCTTCTGTTTATATTGCTGTACCCTTGTGCAATTTTCCTTAGGTCCAAAAAAAGTTTTTATTTATCAGTTTATCTAGCCATCCTTCTACCTGTATTTTTTACAGGAATTCTGATCTCACGTTTATTACTCAAGGTTATAAATTTTTTGAGAACAATGGGCTCAAATGCCAGCACTTTCTAAAAAGAAACGCTACATTAAAATGCAGGCTTCCTCTGAAGATTGCTTGACTCATTTTACAAGAATTTCAATTTACGAGCAAATATAATTTGTCGTAGAATTTGATTAAGAAGCTCCCCGCTCACACTTACAAGAAACACCATACAAGAGCATAAACTTGAAAATATGTGATGCCGAGCACTACATAAAGTGAGTAACCCCCCCCCCCCCCACGTGTGGTGTGATTTATCCTGCCATCTCAACCACCAAGGAGCCATGTGCTTATGAAGGAGCCTCATAAGCATCTCTCAGAAATATAACATAAACCAAAACCAGTGTCTTTCGTAATAAAAAGCACAAAAGTAAAAAGACTCAATGCTGAAGAGACTAAGAAAAGCTCTTTACAACCTGAAGTTATTAAATTAAAAAAAAATCTCTATAGGCAGTGTCATGACATATGACCGCGTGATTTGATTTACCGTTCATCTACCATCAATAATAATTCATGAATCGCTCAGCAGAAAGGGGTTGTGGATTTTATGAACGATTATAATGTTTATAATTATATTTATATATAAATAATAACTAAAATTTTATGCAATTATTTTTATACAGCACATTTAATATAGCTTGAAGGTGCTTTATACTAAGTAAGAAAAATATAGGGATTAGAACTCTTTAGTAAAAAGTTACAAAAAATATTCAAAAAGAACAACATTAAAAAAGACTCACTCTCACTTCCGTTCACCACTGATCCTACCAATTCTGCCAAATTTTGAGACTGTCGACTTTTGTAGATATCCATTTACAGGGTGTTTGTATCCCCGCTGGTGAACTTGCAGTCGCAGTTACTGTTCCCCTGTATAATGCAGTTTTCCCATTTGGGTTCCACTGCAACGATCTGACACGCTTCTAACTGCCGTATTGCCGCTGTTTATAACCGATACTTCATCGACTCAGCTTCTTCAAATTCTGTTAGCAGTTTTACACTGCTTTAGAAACCCAAATATTAAAGTTCTGACTTTGAAACCTCTTTTATAACTGCGTGTCGTTATTACCTATTATTCCATTATTTGCTATTCCATTTCCATGCGAATATTCATTTGAGTATTTATGTTAGTTTAATCCCAGTCTAATTCACTTTGATGACCTGCTGTGGCTTTTTTACTGCATCTGTCACAGACTGTTGACTGCAGGCAGACAGCGCTGAATTTGGCGTAATCTCCTGCGGATTAAAGCAACTACCCTTCATGCTCAGCATACCACACACCTTAAGACATCTATAGTGTCTCACCTTCTCCTAGTGCCCTCCCCCCAAGAAGCTGCCCAGCTTTTGGGCCCTATTTTGGGATACAGCTAGCAGCCTAAAGGGGATTCAGATGAACAGTAGGAAAACTGCAGCATGAATATCCTTTCTGCAACAAAATGGTGGCTCACCACCCTCCTATAACAGCTAATGAGCCAAGGGTCCATAAAGTAAAATATAAAAACTCTCAGAACTGAAGGAGGTACTGGAATTTGACAGCCTACGGAACCATCCATTATCATTAACCACTTATCCTGAGGAGGGTCACAGCAGTCCAGCACCTATTTGGGAGCAGAGTCCATGAAACAGTCCATGGATGGGACGCCAGTCCATTCCAGGGTGACCACACACCCAGCCACACGCTATGGCCAAGTTAGAATGACCAGTCAGCCAGAATCGCACATCTTTGGTCTGTGGGTGGAAACCCACACAGACTGAGCCAGCTTCAAACTCACACCCAACCAGCACAGGCACTGTGAGGCAGCAGAGCTACTCACTGAACCACCATGCCGCCCGCCGTTCAGAAAGGCTTCACTGGAACACAGCAGCTTCCTGCACTTGTGAAGCAACAGATGTGATGTGTAAACAAATGCAGTATGTATGTTTTCGTGGTCCCTTTGGCAGAGTGCCATCCTCAGTAAACATCCATTTGTGAGCCCTGAGGTATCACCCGGATAGACAGCTTACAAAGCCAAAATGGTATCAACTCATGTGTTTTATTACTAAACTGTACTAAAACAGTTCTCATCCTCTACTACACATCCTGCAAAATATTGACTCAGCTAAAGGTTCACCAGCCCTAATCTTGCATTTCTTATTCTCAAAGATTCAGTTGTTCGCGGAAATTTCAATGTTCTCCATGCTTTGCCGGAACGCAGGCTGTCATGCTAAATGACTAAAATGACTTTCTGCAGTGTTTCCAATCAGCACAGCCCTAATGTCACATTGCTGCAAGAGAAGATTTGAGCTGGCAGAAGATCAGCCGTGCCATTGTTGTGCAAGGAATGCTTGCAAACAGAATTAAGGAAGCGGGAGTAAATATTTAGCTGCCAGTTCAGAAAGGGAGCTTCTTGGGTGTCATTATCTATTTTTACCTCAAATTGCAATTTTGTAATTTTCATGAGGACAAGGTACATGTGAATATAAAATTTTTGTTCCTGTCTGTGTGAGGTCTTTGCTGCTAGGCAGTAGATGGTGGGTGCAAACTTCAGGAGATACACAATGCTGAAACCACAGGCGTTCCTGCATTCCACATAAATCACAGCTGTGCAATTATAGCATAAGAAGGGGTAGAAATAACTCCCATAACTCCTCTTCTGTGTGCTTTAATATAATAACCTTACAGCTTAAATCGAAAACAATAGGAAAAGTAAATGAGAGCGGCAGGTACGGTGCAGGTAAAAAAACTGATTAAACTTTTGTTCATTTCAGTTTTTTTTAAATTATTATTTGCCAATGAAAATGTCTGTTATTTTTTAACTTACTCTTTTAATGTTTTAATTAAAATTATTTAAATCATAACTTACTTCAGTCTATATTCACCAAGTGTATGTGACACACTTACACAGATAGGGATTTTTGCCCGAATGACTGTGCGTTGCAAGTGTATACAGAGGTAGCCGGGAGTGGGGCATCAAATACTAACAGTCAGGTTACAAGTCCGTGTGCTTAGCCAGGTTCTTTTTTCTAAATTCTTTGATAGACCCCCTTTTTTTGTCTATTTTTGCTTGCTAAGGTTGGATATCCAAGTTCAATGGGTATTAAGGCGGCACTTACAGCCAACAGCTAAAATCCCTTCTTGTTTATATTGATAAAGCTGTCCACTTGTGGTATTGATATCCTGCACTCTTAAAAGCTAACAAACCACATAGTACTGAGCTCAGATGATGTGACAGTGATTTTACTTTAATACTGCCTGTCAGTAGATTTCCTTGGGTTTTGTTATGAGCCATAGCCAATATGTACAAAAACTCATTATGTCCAGGTCAGTCACTGGGGTACATCGAGACAGTAAACATCGGAGATGTGCAAAAATCCACATCTTGCCAGTTTTCGCACATTCCAGCGTTACTGGAACAAGAGTTGCAACCAAAGCTTATAGGTTTAACTGACATGTACATTACATTCACATGTTTGTAAGCATTTTGTAGATGTTTTTCTCCAAAGTGATACACAACCCATAGTAAACAAAAGTGTATTTCATACTTAAAGTGACACGAGTGATAAAATCTGATTTCTGAATATGCGCGTGAGGTTTGCGCAGCCACATCGTGATGAAATATTGGCCCGTCGCCTCAATGCAGACAGTAAATCAGAATATGAAGGTTGAATAATTAAATCCCTTAAGCCCTGCAAAGGCACATATATATCAGGTTTAAGATAAACCTCAGATAAAGTGACCTCTGCTGGCAGTTATGTGATTTCTAAGTGACAGCAAGCAGTTGCAGGTATGTTTTAAACCACAGGTTCAGAGGACTCAGCAATTGAGTTTAAGAAACCACCTGACTTGCTTTGGTTTAAACTCGGGTTAAACCTTAAACCACAGCTAAGCAAGACAAAGCAATTTTTTTTTGGATGCTAAACTACTTACTGTTTTACCCCTTTTATACAGCTGCGGAACTGTTTAGTGGTGCAATTCAGGCAAGCATCTTGCACAAGGGTACTACATCAGGACCTGAGACTTAAACCCAGGTTCTTCCAGCTGTAAGGAGCTCTAACCACTTTGTTACCTGCTGGCCACAGAAAGCCATTCATTTGCATAGAAGGTCTGCGATGTTTAAACATCTAAGACAACAGAATCATTGGAACCAGGGTTTTCAATTCCCAATCAAATTCTCATGTAACTGTTAATCCGGTCAATTTATGATCTTTGCTTATCAACCGAAATCACTCAGTTGCCTTCAGCGAAACATGTTTTTCCCCAGGAGGACTTTTTTTGACATTCATTATACAAAATATTGCTGGAGAACCGCCTCAACTTGGGACACCGACACAAAACTCCCTGCCAATAAGTGCAACCAACTAGCTGCGATTCTGTGCCACAGCCCCAGTTAAGAGCTGAATGCAGTGGCCACCGGTTGGCTTGCAGTGACGTTGAAACAGCAGATGCTCAGCAAACTGCTGATCACACTGAGTGTGACCTCCACAATGTACGGTGCAGTTATGACAGTTACATGTGCAGATCCTCGTACCTCCTGCCACCAGTACATAAAGGTTCTTTGTATGAGACAGAAAGGCTGGTCTTAAAGATGTAGGACAGCACCCACAAGCAGAAGAAAATGCCTGAAAAGCACAGAAAAAAATTGTAGAAGATAAGAGAGACTACAGTAAAAAAGATTCAAGATAATCCCTCGTCTATACCTACAGGAAGGAACAAAAACGGTCAAATAAATAAGTATTTATATATGTAATGGCAGCTATTTTATTAGAAATTTTGTTAGAATGCAAATGTACACAAGTACCCCCAGTTATTATGGCACTACAACAAACACAGCTATAACATTTCAAATTGCCATAAGTGCCTGGAGAAGGTCAGGTGTGACCGTTCTGACAGCATCTGTCCTTAGAAGGTGGTCTCTGAAGTTGGACACTCTTTCAGAAGCAAAACAGGGACAGGTCTGAAACAGAAGTCCAAGACTGGGATCGCAGTGCACAATGTGCCAATCACTCCTAAACAGACGACTAGCCTATAAAACAGACATTTATGGATGGTACACTGGTGTGCCACGACTGATTTACAACTTGATAAAACTGTCCGCTTGTTGAAGGCTTAAGATGTAACTTATTTGTGAAATTTGGGAAAGCAGTAAATGATGACGTCCTGCTGGTATTGCTCTCACAAATTCACCAACAGTAAGTGCTGAGTGCAACTGAAAAGCAGTATTTCTTTGCCCCTGAATAATCCATATATTGACTTGTTTACCACTGTGTGCCTTTATTGGCAACACGTTTCTGAAAGAACAGGGCAAGGACACATGACTTTGCTGCACAGCAGGGGCAAATATATAAACAAACAAACAAATAAATCAAATCATTGGACTGTTAATTATAGTACCTTTCTAGGATCGCCTGTCAGACCATTTTGTCCCCCCATGTTGGACAAAATGTAAAGCCCTGAGTGCTCTTCTGGCACATCAATTTCCATTTTAGGAATGTCATCATGAAGCCTTCTAGGGATAAATGTCCACACTGCCTTAGAGAGGAAGCATTGCTCAAATCTGGAATCAACATTTCCTTTGTAACTGGAACTGGCTTGGGTCTGAAAAGGGGACTTTGAGTTTCCACCCCTTTCAGATGTGATGTGCTTCCAGCTATGGCTGAACTTTGCAGTGAGAGATCATGAAAAATGTTATCATTTAGTGCTGCTGGCATTAAAAACCATACCCTCTAATCTTAATATAAGCTTTTGAAAATGTTGGCCACCTACCTCTGTCACTGACAGTCCATGTACATTGAGCCTTTCGCCTAAATACATATGTGCCACCAGAAGTGAAAAACTTGCATGCAGTGTTGAACATGAAGTCCTACTCATTGAAAACGGAGCGATATCAGAACTCTGAACACAAAGAGTTCTGAAATCTGCAGTGATTTTCATCGACAAGCTTAAATATCTCAAAGACTTTCACACCATGTCCTTCTTAGGATCACCTTTGTCAGCAACAGAACCTCAAGCCATCTGAACTGAGCCACTTAAATTGAAGAACACATTCAGTCCATGGCTGATATCCAGTAGAAAAACATAGCATCAAAAACAAAAATAAAACAAAATGCTGCATTCTGGAATAAATTTGTAAGAGCACATTTGTTGATACAAGTCTCTATCAGTGATGCACCTGTTGAGAGAAATGCCATTTTCCAGTCGATAGGGAAAGCTGCCAACGCCACTGACAAGAATGATTGCTTTCTACTTAGAAGGTCTCTGGTTAGATGCACAGCAGTTGGTAGATACCCTCATTCAAAGAGCTAAAGGAAGAAGTTGTGTTTTTCATCACAGGAATGCAATACTTGGCAGATCTGGGCTTGTATTGGCTCTGGAACCAATCTACCTTTGTACTGGCACTATTTATAACCTAATTATGAAATATGAATATCATATCAAAGTCAAAGCAATTTTCAGACCACTATGACTTTGTTTAGACATGACATGAAATTTCAACATACCACTTGTAGAGATGCCATGTGGCAGAATACGGAGACAAGAAGAACATCCATTTATTCATTAATTTTTGGTGACCCCGAACTGAGATATGGTGGTCCACACCGCATCCTGGGATGCACAGGGAACAAGGCAACGTACACCTCGGAAGACATCGCACACACTCAAAGGCGCAGTACGGGCAATAAATAGTCATTTAAAATGTATCTTTGAAGTATGAGAGGAAACCAGAGCACCCAAAGGAATCGCACACAAGCACGAAAAGAACAAGCAAACTCTGCACAGACGCAGAGCAACATCCAAACCATTCAGTCCCTCTATCTGGTACCTGTGCTACCACTGCAGCATCTTGCCACCCAGAGAAAAAGCACACTGCCCAGATTATAAGCAAAAAATATTAAATGTACATAATTATATTTTTTTAGGCATAATTAAAAAAGGTCGAGTATATAACGCAAGGAGGAAAGAGCAACGGGCCCCACAGAAAGCGCTGGCAGCCTGTGCTCACGTGGTCAGGAGAGTAACACACAAAAGTGGAGCAAAGCAGAGCTGGAGTGAAATTGTATTTTGTAGCCTGATTGCTGGAAGTTTATGTATTTTCACCAGATTTTAGAAGCAGTTATTTGTTTTGTTGTCATGTTATTGATTTGTAAAGCGGCAGTCTCGGTTATTATACCGTAAACTGGTTTTCTTTTCCCCTCCTTTCGCCGTCTGCCTGATAAATTATAAAAGCAGTTTCTTGAAATGTCTGCTCCTGTCATGTCCATATAAGGGATAGATGAGAATGAAAATGACTTCTTTAATAAATACACTGCTGTTTATTTGTACGGTTCAAATATCTCTTACTTATGTTTAAACAGTCTAAACTGTGGTTTGGCTTAAATGAAAATCCACTTAAGCCCACCAACGTCACCATAATTGAACTATCGAGGCTGAAAGCACTCAAATGACATGATGTCTTCTGACAATTTCTATAATTTGCTACACATTCCGCTCTGAAGGGGGGAGCCGCCGTTCGAAGTCGTCCCTTTTTCCACAGCGCGACAGAGTCCACTTGAAGCGAAAGGCAACAGCGGCCCAGTTTCTCTGCGACGCGTCACAAAAAAGCTTCACCCCCGCCAGCAGCCATCGACAGACCTGCTCGCTTGCTGACCGACTGACCCCACACTGAGGTTACAGGGTCAGCGCGCTGGACTGCGAAGAGGCAAAAAAAGCCATTGATCCCGTCCACTCGCCTAAAATGTGGCGCCTGTCTCTAACCTAAACAACCTTGCAACCTCGCAGCCATCGACAAACACAAACACAAGCTTGTTTGTTATCTTACGTTCAGAATAAAAGACAGTGAAAGAGAATTTCCTGGGATATATGAAATATCTCCCCCTGTGTGCAGCTACACGGTGACATGTGGGGAGATCAGATTGTTTCCTTAAAACCCAACGTAAACAGGAGCGTGTACCTCCATATTTTCTCCATCGTCTATAGCCGGCATGTGTCCATAAATCATTTGATTTATCAACAAGAAACTGAAATGCTCCACAGTATTATTCCCCGTCACCCCTGAGGAGCTGAAAGACTGAAGCCCTTAAGGAGGCAAGGTTTTCTGGTGTCACAGACATCACGCTGTCCATACTGAACATTCCAGAAAGTGTAAATATCAAGCAGACACGCCCACTTATTCACATACACAGACTCACACATAGCAAAGGGCTCTGGGGAGAAATCCCTTAAACTACTCAGCACACCCTGAGAGATGGGCTGAATGGGCCCTTGTTTCCTGCATAGCGCTCTGCTGTGAGCACAAGCAGGTTCTGCCAGCAGAAACATTAACTTAAGTACATTAAACATTTAGGTAACCCTTTCTGAACAAGCAGAACAGTGTTATTCCTGCCACCCTCTGGGTGCCTTCATGGGGTCAATAGCCTCCTCAAGATATCCATTCCCTCCCCAGTGGCTGCAGAGTTGCCCCTGATAGCACTGAAGCTGAATGGGTACGTGTGTGTGTGTGTGTGTGTGTGTGTGTGTGTGTGGAGGAAAGGAGAGAGGGCAACTACAGACTTCCTGGAAAACCACACACGCACGTCTATTTGTCACACGTCCAGCTGGAAAACATAAGCAGATGGGTGGACTGTGGCCTGCAGTGAGCCCTTCCCTACTCCAAGGAGCATGACTTACAGCCCAAGGGACTTTATGAGAGGCGCACCGTGGGCCGTGCAAAGAAGCAAGACGTTGTTTAAAGGCCACGTGCAGAAAGCGTCCACACCCTGGTGGAACGTGCACGCCTTTTACTGCCAAACATGGAACTGTGCAGTAACCTGGAATCAAGAGCGGAAGAAGGAAAACAAGGGGTTCGTAGCACCCGCTGCAGCATCACAAGGAAGGACGTCGGTCACGGGGTAGATCACCTTTGAAAGGAAACCAATAGCGCTTCACAGCAACTTAGTTAATTAAACTGGAATAAGAAATAAACCATAGCCTTCACCGTGAGAGTGTTAAGGAGCAAATCCAAACAGAGAGGGGAAACATTAATTCTCCACACCACAGTCACTGATAGTTTCCACTTGCCAGAGAACATGTTAATCATTACACTGTTTGCAAGATATCACACTCCTATTACATATGGAAATTATATGTTGGAATAGAAGACAGAGGTCACCTCCTATCTCTGACATGCAGATGTTCTGCCTCAAGGCTTTTAAAGGAACATTTTACTCATTAAGTGGTACAGGCTTTGCGCCTCTGCATACCAACTACGGAATAAATCAGTCCAGTTCGACTGAGCTCGGTCACGTTCCGAAAAGCTCCTTGCCTTTGATGTGCAGAATAAAATTATGTGGAGGGGTAAATGGCAGCAACATCCCTGTGGTTACAGAAGGGGAAAAAACACCCCGGCTCCAGGAGAAAAAGCTGCCATTTTTGGAGCATTACCCTCAACTCACCCCTACGTTCCAAAGTGGAGGGGGAAGCTTGGGGGGGGACACACAAAAGCACGTGGACGTGTTTAGATTGTGTTAGATATGATGGAAAGTGAACGCTTACATTTATCCACTGAGTAGACTCTTTTCTCCAAAGCAACATGCAGTGGTCACCAAGTACGGTTTTGCAGATACCTTAACAATGCTAGACACACTGCCCTGATCTCCCTAGAACCATAGAATCATTGACTGTCTAAAGCATGTCAATGTAACACAACACGCACGACAGACGGCTTAGATTCTCCAGCTCAACACACACAAATACAAGGCCTGAAACACAAGCCTTTGGACTGTGGAAGAAAACAAGAACAAATGTGGGGTAGAAATTCAACACTGAGCCGGATCCAACCCGTGTCTGAACACAGCCAAGGAGCTGTGAGGCACCGTTGCTGCCTGCTGTCTTGTCTTGTCGCCCATGTTCTTCTGCAAGAAGATAAAGGTATGCTGGTACACCTTGTCAGACACTTCTAAATATTCTTAGTTTCACATCAGTGTAGCTTCATACAAAATCAGGCTGGCATGAACTTAGCTTAAAAAAACATACGCCATAATTAATGTATGTACAAACCCTGCGTGTACCTAATAAACTATTCCCCGGGGCGACCTGTCTTCTCCCTTACTTCGAATCCTCTACTGTGCTATTATTATCATTCTTATTATTACATTAGTATTATTTCGCTTGAAATTATTGGAAAAATAAGAAAGTCCTATTATACAGCATTGTATTCATCTATGAAAATAGTCTTTGTATCCTTATGTTTTATTTACGACAATATGAGGGGATTTGCGACTTTCAATGAGTCGTGAGCTGTAGCCACCTGTAACCGAGAAGAAAAAGCTTTCCAGTACTAAGGGACCTTTAAAATAATCATGTCAGGCTCTGCAGCATTATTCCCTGGAGAAGGATGGGTTCAGACACGCCACAGCTGTGCTTTGGTAGTGTTCTGCGAGCAGCATAGGTGACAAACCACAGTGCAGGTTATTAGTCTGGCCACAGGTGTGCTGCGCACGTTGGCAACACTGACAGCCGCTGCCACATTTTCTGAGAGCTATTTAACCTGTAAAAGCATGGCTTTCTCCACTAGTAGGGCTGTGCTGGGGCAATGTGTGTGCACCCTTTTCTGACAGGGCATTAATCACTGCCACACTACGCCTTATGTGTGTGACGGACGTTTGTGGTCCCTCAAAAAGCTACTTATCACCATAGAAACAACACCGCACCTCACTAAACAAAGCCAAAGCAGAAAGGTAAATCAGGAGAGAAAATCCAGATTGTTCCAGGGAATCTGGACACATTAGACAGAGACCCACTTCATATAGAGCCTTGGATTTCCCAAACCAAGAAGAGTGTGCCCCCCCCCCCAGAGTTTGTCATCCATTATTTTCACTACCATCAGGACTTCCTACCTGAGTGTGATCAAATAATATGAAAAAAATGTGCATTAAATTTGTCTCAAACAGCCATGCCAACGAGTCCTGAACTACACCTATGATGTATACAACACAGTGTGGAGGTTTATCTTTGAAACACCACTGACATTCTGTCTAATACATGCATTGCCGAAAATGTATACATATCACCGTGTAACTGGCTGAAAGCACAGCCCTAGTCATGCCCTCCCCTGCTGGGATACATGCGAAGTCCACAGGCTTCAACAGCACCTGCCACCCACAGACCAGGTTGCGCAAAGCTGCACTGTCAGTGGTATGTACCTGGGACAGAAAGTGCTGGCCCACATCACAGCAAACATCATACCCATATGGTTACTGTGGCACTAGCAATCCGAAAGCAGTTCCTACCAAATACAGGGGCAGGAACTGAAATAAAACCGCACGTTTCATGAAAGTCAGATACACTACGCGGCGTGGACACCACCACAATGCAAAGGACGAGCCATCACAGGAGTAAAGAGTCTAGATGCTGTCTGGCCCTGCTGAAGGTGCCTACTATTTCATCTGCTCCTACAGTTATTCAGCCAGCTCGCTTCAGAAATTACTCTAGGGTTCAGTGGCAGGGGAAATTTCTAATTCCAGTCCCTATTAGGTGAAAACACAGCTAAGTTCATGTTGTACTGTAGGTCTGGATGGCGGTGATGTTATTTATCTGGTGGCTTTGATAACGAAGAGGAGGAGGAGGAGGAAGAAGATGTGGCTGGAGTTTCTTCTCCCCCCCAGTGTGCTTTCAGAACCGGTCCTGAGCCAGCTGAGGGGTCCACAGATAATCTCTGGAAGTCTCCGTTCGCTGGTGGACTAATGAACAAATTAAGCATTGTGGCAGAGACAGCTCATCAAAGGAAGCTAATTGGCAAACCAGCTCTGAAAAGCTGCCTATTGCATTTGGTAATTAGAGCCAGAGCTCAATTTTCTGGGTGAAAGGCGACACGGAAACATACAGCATCAATGTCACCTCTGGCCAAAAGTCATAGTATCAGTGTTCAAACTTTCCACAGCTTTCTCTTACAGCTCAGTTAGTGCCCTGCACTCTTGATGGGTGGGTGGGTGAGTGGGGGGGGGGCATATGGGTAAGACAACGGTTTTAATGCGAGTCCACATTTCCATTGACAAAGCTGACGCAAGCAAGGAGGAAAACATTTTCAGTTAAGAAACAGTGGCAGATCATTCTTTAAAGGTTTGAATAGAAATGTGAAGGCAGCATGATGAAAACTACAAATAAATATTCTTCTTCGCTTAGTATACAGTAGGTCCTTAAAATATGGGGCCTATATTTAACAATTACATCAAAACTGAGCAGGAAATCCTAGTCTCTTAGTCCCCCAGTAACACATTTTTAACATCACAGATTGTTAGCAACAAAGATAACTGGAAGTGATCGCATTTTCACGTTTAGTAAATCCTCGTACCACCCCCCGGAATTATTTTTGCTGTTATTTGCAGTCATCTCTGGTGGTTGGTCTCCAGATATCCAGTTTTTCATGTCCCCTGTCAGATTAATATTAGTTATCAGGTTCTTTTTTACCCAGATTGTAGCATGTGGTTTGGACTGGGACCCTCAAAGCGAGACCTTATTTGCACATGTCACAAAGCAGCTGTGTGACAGAGACAATGAGATGCATTGCATTGTGGGAATGGGGTACCCAGGCCCTCAGTTGTTGTCCAGCATTCTACTGTCTCAATCGTATATCCACCTGTTTGTGTTTGAATCTTCTTTTCCTACACCGTGGTTTCATTTTCTTTATTAAAGTGCTGCATTTGAAAAAATGTCTCCCTAAGAAGAAAAAAGTTAAAGTGCTAGCCGAGGCGGAGAAGAAGGCAACTGTCTTAAAATCTGGAAAAATGTTGGGAGTGATAAAGCATGTCGAGCATGATGAAGCGCAGATCGATATTTCTGTTGAAATAAGTCTGTCTAAAAACCACAGTGCAAATTATTTATTCTACGAGAGATCAAATAAAAGCAAGCACTGAAAACATCATTCATTCCCAGTAAACCCTCCATTACATTCTCCTCCTCCACCCGCCTCCCACTCCTTCACCTAACACCACTGCCTTCGTCTTCCTCAAGCCAGGCCACACACATCACCTCGATAAGTTTACTTGAATCATTATTTCAACATTTTATACAAAATATTGTTATTGTCATTCTTTCTATTTTACACATCTTTTCCCTTATATTAGGCATCATTTAAGGTTATTTTAGGGTAAACCTGACACAGACTTGAAACGTACTCAAGACAATTACGTAAACGTAATAAATAACTACTGTCATTATCTGGTTTTTTGGTATTCAGTCAGTTTTCAGAAATAAATTGACTGTAAAACAGTACAGAACAGTAAAATCTTAATATTTGCACATATTTTGTGAAGTAAATTCATAACATATAATATTTTCATCTATTAGTTGTTAATTTACCATCATTAAAAGCAGGGTTTCTAAATGTCTTCCTTTAAAGCTCTACTGCAGTGTTGAGCTTGGAAAATGTTTGTTTACCTCTTGTTTACCCCAAAGTAAAAAAATGACATTCTGGAACTAATCATTAAAAGTTTTTTTGTTGTAACTGCTGATTCTACTTTGTTAGCGAGCCATAACAAGAAACTATCAGTACTGCACAGTGGTGGCAGGACCGCAGCACCACCCCTTCATGTGCTTCCCAGTAGCTTAAAGGATCACACCTTTTGTGCCTGTGAAGTTTTTTTGAGGCTTGATGGGGCCCAGCAGAAACAACTCCATCGTCACATGCCCAGGATATTAAACGCCCGAGACATTCCCCACACACTACACAAAGGCCACGGGACCCATTTCCTTGACCCAGTTTGTTGCCTGCAAGAGCCATTGAAAGGATCTTTTTTTACCCAGAGTCCTTGGTAATTACACTACTTTCTTAATAAGAACAGGATTCCTTCACCAATTTTGGCCGATCCATCTGCTTTGCATACAACCACGATACAAACAACCCAAGACCCATGGACAACTGATCGCCAAAACCTTGAATGTAGTCTAAAGCTATATTGAAATTCATCAGACTCCGATTTATAGAAACAGACTTCCATGTTCCTCAAATCCATTTAGGCAAAAAATGGGACTTTCCAAAAACAAAACTTTAAATGGATCGAAAGAAACCTAAACGATAACTGGAATTTGGCAAAAGGGTCATTTTACCCTGGATACACTTGCAGTATGTTCTCTATGTTTCTAATTCAGTTCATTCAACACAAAACAAGAAGAATCACCTGAAACATTAATTTTGCAGTCAAACCCTGCATACCCAGACCATGGTACGCTTCTTGGAGAGGGCATGATGCTGTAAATCAGTCAAAGAGCAGTTTCAGATTGGAAGAGTTCCACCCAGCGTTACTTCACAGCAGCCATAGTTACAAAGCTAAAGTGCTTTGTAAAATCTTCACAATTTTCGTGGGCTGAATGGTGTTAAAGCCTTCTGCATGGACAGCCAGTCGAGCCCAGGAAGCCACAACCCAACTGGTTGATTGGTGTCAAGCATGTTCATCAAACAGCAAAAGCCCTCAAACAGCTCTCAAACAGCAAAGCCCTTGGCATGATTGCATAGGCGGCAACAGCCTTTGGAGAATCGGCGGTTGCAGCTTTGCGTGCTCCCAGACGGCCCGTGCCAGATCGGGGATTCAATCCATGCTTGGTGATCTTCAGCAATCAGCTCCCAACTGCTACTCCACAGGGCAGCTCCCTCCCGACTGTCTCCAAGTCTAAATTGCACAGCACACTCTGAACAAACACCCAACACTCTTTTTCAACCCTCCAGCCACTTTTCAGCCAGTACGTAACAAAAGCTATTTGAACATTTCCGCAATTTTCTGTTAAATCAGTCAAAGCCACAGTCTAGCGCTTTTTCTCCTTCCTCTGATGGAAGGTTAAATAATGTGACAATACATCAAAAGTCAAAAGTGCCTGTAGTCTGAAAAAAACCCTTTTGCAACAACAAAAATGCCAAGAGTGAAAACCTTAAAGATATAAATACATGAGCTGCTGGCTCTACGCCTAGTGGACCAAGACTAGGAGCAAGTTCTGATGAAGACGTTGAACTGAAATGCTTTTCTGGGAACATATCCTGAAGCCCTGGAGATGAACAAGGTGTGAAGCAATCAACCAGTTGGGTTGTGGCTTCCTGGGCTCGACTGGCTGTCCATGCAAAAGATTTAAACTCCATTTAGCCCACGAAAATTGTGATGATTTTCCAAAGCATTTTGGGTAACTATGACTGCTGTGAAGTAATGTTTTAGGCAGTGGGCAGTATACAGTTTAATGTTTTGCCCATCTAATCAACGAGTTAGAATCAACGGTTTCAGGTTCTGCCGGAAATTCCACAAGGTTCCTATGGCGAATGGCTCCAGCATAAACTAAAGAACTATGTAAATTGGCAAACAACTTTTAGACGATCAACACACAAACTTTACATTATATGGTACCTTTGACAAAGCTGTCAGTTAAATAACAGTTAATAATAAAAATGTATTTACAGTCTTAACTTTTTTCTCGTCCACATCCTTCGAACATAAATTTTTGACAAGAGGTCAGACTGGCGGCATAACAGGGGTATGACATTATGGCGCAAGCCAGATAATCCACAACTTGTACACCAACAGATTTTATACGTATATATTTCATTTGTTCAACGTTTTACTGCAAAATGATATGAAGGGATTCAGACTTGGAATTAAACTTAAGACAGCGAATAATGGACAGTGTGACTGAACAAGACTTGGAGACGTACAGTACTGTGCAAAACTCTTAGGCATGAAACTTGAATGTGTGTTGAGAAGTACAGGTAGATTCTTATCTACCATCAGGGGGGTTTCTGGTTGGTCCCAAATTCATTCTGCAGCCTGAGAATGACCTCAAACACCCAATCTCAGTCATACAGAACTATCTTCAGCAAAAAGAAGGAATCCTGCAACAGATGGTATGGTCCCCACAGAGCCCTGATCTCAACATGATCGAGTCAGTCTGGGAGGACATGCAGAGACAGTCAAAGTGTGCAGAAGAACTGTGGCCAGTTCCTCAAAATGTTTGGAAGAACCTACCAACCTCTACCTTAAACTACATGCAAGTCTGCATAAGAGAATTGATGCTGTTTTAGAGGCAAAGGGTGGTCCCACCAAATATTGATCTGATTGAGGTTTTTTTTGTCTACTGCACTTTTTAGAAGGTTTATTGATTAATAAGTATTCATGGCATTATTTTTGGAACCATCCTCGCTTTATAGCATTTTTCCCACAGGTGCCTTTGACTTTTGCACAGTACTGTAGACAAAACCTTAGCCTACATCGAATCACATTAGCATCAGAGGCCATTGTTAGCTGTGAATGGTGGCATAAAGGGACAGAAAAACGGTGACATCATCCATGCATCATGAGGGTGAGAGGAAAGGCTGTTGGCTTTTCGGGGGAAAGAGCATGTGGGAAATCCATTCTGCCACAGCATGTGGCGAGATGTGAGGTTGGCAAGATAACGGAGGGCAAGATAATGTGGTAAGATTGTATTTTTTTTACTAAATGCTTTAGTTCAAAGCTACAACTCAGTACAGTAGTAAGAACATATAACGGAGGCTACTGACAAACACAGAATATAAATATACCATAAATGACCGCAGTCTGTTTCAGCCTTTTAGTACTAAACAATACTCAAAAATAACTGCTAAAGATGCACATCATGTATCAGAAAAGGCAAAATATTTATGTGGTGTTTTATAATCAATATTATATATGATTATTTGCTACTGCAGACCATATGTTACTGATAAAACTATGGACAAATACTGATAACAGTGGAAACTGCCGCATTACTCCGCTGGAAATTTGTTGAGTCCACCTCCTCCGTCGAACAAAGACACAGCAACGGTGCTGAGTTGACGCACAGTGTTAAATTTCTTCTTGGGTACTTACTTTAGGAGCTAAATAGCGGAGCACTAAAGAAACACCTCAAGCATGCGTTCACTCTCAGCGGAATGATTAGGGAAACAAGTGCAGTAAAATGTCTTTGACAAATGATGGTCTACCACATTACCCTGTTAAAGCATCACTTATCGTCATGGAAATGCCAGGGGCAACAACAACTCAAGATTTCATTACTGTTTCTGTTGAAAGGATTTTTTTGTGATTCAGTGGCGCTCGGTGACAAAACATCAAACGAGAATTTGACCAGTGAACCGCCAGTTGTATTACTGACATTTGATGACACCTTTACAAACTAATATAATTAGAAAACGGGTGCAATTCATCATCTCAAAAATGTTGCTGCAAATGCAATCGTATGGCTGACAAGTCCCATCCTTAAAAATTACATCTCAGTAAATTGATGTTTTAAAATCATGCTTCATAGTATCACCTTGGGGCAGTGATAAGGGTTGTCTTGAAGTAATTTTTTAACAGCCCTTCTAGCTGATGTAGCCCACTGTTTTGAGGCTCTGGAATATGTCACACGTAGCAGCTAAGCGTGGAAATAAATGAGTCAGCGTTCCATCAAAGCCCTCCAGAAGAGGACCACCCTCATACTGCAAATGGTCCTGAAAAACTGGGTTCAAACTAAGGGCATAAGAAGACAAAGCTGGATGCTGTCTACATGACAGGCATCCAAAACATCCTAGAAGGTAAAGGTTACAGCAGACCTTTGCTCCAATCCTCCGTCCTAAAAATCCTGGATTTCAATGAGGAAGAAACATATCGATATAAACAGTACTGTTACATAAAACTAAACTATTTAAGCCAGGGTTTAAACAGTAAGTCCTCCCGGGCTTCACACCTGCACTTCATGCCATCACAGCCTGGGATGTCATTTTAATGGTACAATCATGAGAGAGTTTACCAGCTCATAACCAAGTGCTGATCTGGGCTGGGAGTGACAGCAGATATTATGTTGGACGACAAGTTGCAGAAGAAACAGTGGCAAACTTGACCATCATACATAACTGGCAATATTTTTAATAAACAGTTCCTTCATAAACACATTTCCCTTGTTTGTAAGAAGCTAAGTACAAAATGCCTTCAGATCCGGTTTTGGATGTTATATTGGAATATAACCAGACACTATGCTCTGCTCTGCTAGGATCCTCTCATTGGTGCTCGGATCCAGTTCAAGGTTCTCACAGATCTCCATATATATTTGATGATATGTATTTGAGGATGTTTATAAATAATTTCTATGGTTGTTTAACATGACTTACTCATCTTTTAATTTACTTGCAGACTCTGTTTGGCTCTTGCATGGCCATAACCCCTTTATGGAAATGACAAACACGTAAAAGGTATTTTTCCATTTAACATGCACCTAAGTTGTGGACATTTTAGCTCAACGTGTGCCAGCTTAAATTATTCATTTCACACAGCTTAAAAATTCACCATGAAAGTCTGATGAGGAGGATCAGGCCATTGTTTAATTTGTTATCATATGCATTTAAACAATGAAATTATTTAGGCTCATAAATACCTCCTGACTTTGCATCTTCCCTTCCTTTACAGTTACTATGGATGCAATAGTGAAAGATAGGTTTCCTGGCAAAGCTTTTGTTGCTTTTAAAGAGGCTTGGCAATGTGGGTTCGTGCTCCCGGAGTGAACAAGAGCACTCATAAGTTCATTAAAGATGTGAAATGGGAGGGTTGCTTAACATCTGAAAGACAATTCTTGAAACTAGCAAAACACTTGAATGGAACATACTGTGAACTGGAATATTTGAATATTAATACTATAGAAGGACACATTTATTCTGGATCTAATGTAAAAATTCAACAAGACATGGAAAAACAACCAGATGCTTTTATCCACGCACTGCTTAAAGTGCTGTTCTGGAACGGTGGTGGCCTGATAACAACATGGGGGGCCACTGTCCTCTGACAACTGCAGTGGTCAGCGCAGTTGCGATGAACCACGCAACAAAGCCAAGTGGCACACAGGCAACAAAACACCTCCTCCAAAAACAGTTTTTACCCCTCCTCATTCGCAAACATCTCTGTCTGCCCAAATGCTGTCCCAACCGCACTCAAAAACTCAATCAAAAAAATCTAACTTAGTCTGCCAGAAGACACATGCCAGTCAGATGCACACCATTTGATCACTGCCCAAGTACACAAAACAAAAAAAAGAAACATGCTGCATTTTTAAACCAAAAATTTAACTGATGTATTTACATATTACCCTTCAAGAGCAGAACAAAAACTGAGAAAAGTTTCACAGTTCAGCAGCCATCAATCAAAAGTGCTGGCTTTAGTCAGAAAAGACACAAAAAGCAGAAATGATAATAGCAATAAAATACACTAATTAATGCAGCACTTTTGTGCATTTACTTTTTCGTAGGTGAAATTAAAAATGGCATTAATAGAATTTTTCCATTAATAGCTTCCAACAGAGTAGCAGAAGCACCTTAAGCATGCAGGTTATTCTGGTTATACATGAATGGAACTATAACATAACAGAATAGCGACAGGTTACACTTATGGTGTGATATTGATCCAGACAATGTAAACCTGTGATGGACTTGCATCCCGGGTTGTACTTTGACTGACCGTGTGCCCTGCGTCCCGGAATACACCCCTGGCCACCGCGACCTCGACTTGACCAAGCAGCTATTAACAGTGAGTGAGTTACAATGTGAGCACCAGCTTAACTGTAGATCATCTCGAAACATAGCACATCAACCATGTATCTTCAGAAACTGACTACAAAATGAAATCTTTTACAGACTTGAAAGAAACTCCAGCCAACCGCCAAGAAAATTACCTGCCAGGTAAGTAACCCTCACCTCTGAATGGTTTTCACCCCCGGCAGCAAACACAAGTGTTCGCCCTTTCCTGGATACAGCATCTGTAGGATTACATCAAGTATGTTCTGCTCAGTGGTAACAGTGGGAACCAGCCCCTGTTTTTTTTCCTCCAGCAGGTACAGCTGAAGCTCAGTCCTGTTCTCCCACAGCGGCAGAGATCCTGGGTTTGAGGCTCTGCCCAACATGTTTGAGCCACCAGTCGAGAGAAAGCCGGAGCTGCTGACCGCTCTTGATAGCATACAAGACAACAAACACCTTTAAACAATGTGGCAAAATAAGTCAAGCCAAAATTTAACCAAGATTATAAAGAAATAAACCACTGAAAATATAGCTATTTAAAGTTCAATGTCTGGAATATAAATTGTGTGATGCGAGCAACAGCCTCTTGTCTACTACAGTAATGCAGTTCACTGGTGTGTTAAAGTCTACAACTGTTCAGGTGTGTGCGTGTCTTTTGTAGACCAGTTTTGTTAAACTTTATCTAACAAGAATCTCACCCACTATCATTCTGCGCACCTTTAAAGTCACAAACGGCATCGAAATCAGCACCACTGCACCACAAATGCCATCAGAGAATAATATTAAATGCTCAATTTGAAAAAAGAAAAAGTTTGATAAACAGCTGAAAATAAGCTTTTGTAATTGATCAAAGGATACAGTGAGCATTTGTTTGTAGAAAACATATATTTGTGAAATTATTTGTTGAAGCCATATTGGCCATTAGGTTTTTATGCAAGACTTTACGAAAAACTTCAATAACAGCAGGACATGATAACACGGCCCGGTGAGGTGATTTACTGCAGTGTGTGACACTGGGACGCGGTATGTGACACTAGGAAAGTTCATGCGACAGCAGCTCACGCAACTGCGGCCGCGGTGCTGCTCAACAGCGCCCTCTTTCGGCAGCACCGGCTCAAACCGACAACTCGCGCAACTGCCCGAGAAACTTGTCCAAAGCATCGCAGGAGTGACAACCTTTAATAAAAGGATTAAAGTTTATTTACGTCAGTTTTTGAGAAATGTGAGCGTCTTATTGATGGCTTTAAAGCGAATAAACTGGAAAAAAGTCACAAAAGATACTCACGCCACACACATTGTTAGGGACTGCGCAATAGCCTCCAGGAACACTTCACTCTGAGACATGATCGAGCCTCAGTGGGTATCAGCATCTCGTGCACGTTTTTGTTTTTCATCTGGAGGAGGCTCGTTCCCGTGTCAGCAAAGCGCGGCCCCGCGACGGTCCAGGACGCTCTGAAGCTGTGCGTCACCGACACCTCACAGCGACGGGGATGTTCGGACGGTCAAACACGGTTTATTTACCCTCGTTTACACCGCCTTCCAGCACCGCAGCAGCCACAGTAAAATAAAAATGAAATTAAAATTTTGCACATGTGCATTAAAGTGGTCTCGGGGGGGGGACCAAATAGAGCAGCACAACAAGGACACCTGACAGTGATTTAAAAACAGCGGACAAGACATGACCCGCAGTCTTACCAAAACACCGCTGCACAGCTGTGGAAACGTTGAGCAATAAGAAAAGATGCGGGAAAATAAGAGTCAAAATGCCGGCAGCAAAATATCACCGCGCTCCGCTGCGCGTTTATTTAGCCGAACAAACAACTTTTTGTCCCGCAGCTTTAACTGCTGACAGACGCCCCGGCAACAGCCCGCAAATTCGCCACAAAATCCCCACCGGGTATAAATCAAAATGCGCTGCAAGTTCAGCCTCTTTTTTTCGCAAACGTGCCTGTTTGTAAAATGCGACCGGGCTGAATTCGGGGTTAAACCCAAAGACGCGCTCATCCCTGCAGGTAGTCCCTTTAAACCACGGCCGCTTCAAGAAGGCAGAATCAAAATTCAGGTCACAGTAAATGCTAAAAAAAATTAATAAAAAAAAAGTTCTCCGTATTTCCAGTGAAGTCTGAAATTTGGCAAGACCGAGAGCGCAAATGACCACAATAACAGGGTAAAAAGGGAAGTTTACCTTCTCTCAGGATCTGAGCATTGAGTCCCCGCGCGGTGCTGACCGCCGTGTGATGGTGTGTGACGGTGTGTGACGGCGTGTAACGGTTTCCTCCGCCTCTCACTCCCACCACCGTCTCTATCCACTTTCACACAATCCTGCGCTCGGGCAAACGCGCGTCTCCGCGCTCCGTGCGCGATCCCGAGCCACTACACGGCCGCTCACATCACCGCGTGCACAGGGGTGGTCCAACGAGAAGAGAAGTGAGAAACGCCTCCAGGAAGCTGACTTTCAACGAGCTTGTGTCATTCCTTAATGGGTTAAAATAGGGAGTGTGAGCAGAAGGGATTATTCTTTCAGCTTCCACGAAGAGGAGGGAGGCGCGGCTCTGCGCGCGGTCCCGGCGCCCCTTCACTGTGATAGACTGCTCGGTGTCGCCGTGTTTCTGTTAGATACCGCAGCAGTTAGTCCTCTCTCATTGTTCCACTTTAGAGGACTATTCAATATTTACACAACATACATACAAACAATCACTGTATCCAATGCGGGAAAACACTGGTTACAGAGTTACTGCTGCCTGCAGGTTCACCTGTCTGTGCGGCAGGTTTGTTGGCATTTCAGGTTCCTCTGAAACTGTAGGTGTGAGTGGAACTGGACAGGGATGGGATGGAATGGGACAGGAAAAGTTAGTCTAGGGTAGTATGGGGTGAGATGGGGTGGGATGGGATTAGACTGGATGGGATAACACGAGACAGGACGAGAAGGGACGGAACAGGACAGGGAAAGTAAAAATGGGATGGGATAGGAAAAGAATGGGATGGAAAGCGACGGACCGGGAAAGGAAAAGTTAGTGTGGGGAAGCACGCGATGGGATAAGACAGGATGGGACAACACAAGACAAGATGGGACAGAACAGAACAGGAAAAGTTAAGATGGGATGGAAGGGGGATGGGATATGATGAGATGGGACAGGACAGGATAAGATAGGACAGGATGTGATGGGACGACAAGGGACAGGAAAAATTAGCCTGGCACGGGAACGTCCGGGATGGGGTAAGAATAAATGGAATAGGATGGGATGAGATTCGACGGGGGAAAACGGCTTGGATGGGACTTTTTAATTCTTTAATTCTTTTAATGAATAGTTTTAATTCTGCGGGGAAAGTCATACGTGGACCATCTTACCACAAGAAGTATAACGTGGTGCACAATTATAAAATAAAAAAACAGGAAAGACTCAACAAAAAAAAATGTCAGACTAAATTAGACAATTAATAAATTATGGCAAATAACACATAAAAATAAGCATGGAAAATGACGAATTACAATTAAACTAGACAAATGAACGACGAACATCTCTGTTTCTCGGCGTTGGAGAGCACTATGGAAACAGACGGCTGCTGGTAAGAGGGACCCCCAGCAGTGCGCCTTCGTTCACCTTCACTGAATATTCCGGTGACTGAAGGCGCTCATTGCGATCATTTCATGGAGGGGATGTGAGCCGCTGTCCTTCCTCCCTATACAGAAACACCAAAAAATACAGTCCGTCCTACAGGAAAATCGGCTTTTTAACGCAATTACTACTACAGATGATATAAACGGCTTTCCTTTAAATACTAAAATATAGCCCAGTACTTTTAATCTAAAAAATGCACTCAAAGATGTACTGAAAGAGATTTTACATTGATTTTAAAATGCAGGTATTTTTAATAATAGAAAAACAATTATTTAATACAAACAAATTCTGATCTTAAATTTAACTTTGAACATTTTAAAAAATGGTAGCACACTTTACTAAATAAATGTTTTTAAATGGAATTCTAAACGTAGTCTTGAAAAGATGAGCAATATTTATATTCTATAACTGACATTTAGTGTTCAGTATTTCTGCCTACTTTGGTGGTTTACAGCTGTTTGAAATAGCGACAGTCTACCTGTGCATGAGTGTGCCATGGTATAAACAGGTAATCCATGTGGTGACACCACAAGTCTGACTGTAAACAGACGCCTTTATAACTGCATGTTTATTTTATCGCTAAATAATAGATCAGAGGTGGGAACCAGGTACTGAACACCACAACCCCCCAACAAATCCCGTTGTGAAAATACTGAAAACATTTTCACTTTTTTCTGTATTATATATATATAATATTACATCGTAATTTTTGTCGATTTAAACCAGCAAATATCTTTACTGAACCCTTTCTCTATTTCAACCAGGCTTATCAGTCGCATCAAACTCTTCAGTACTTCATAAAATCGAATTCCGCTGGACTACTTTTCCCATGAAGCTTCGCGTCCTGCAGAGAACTCCGTTACCCGCAGCGTGCGCATGCGCATCCAGACGTGGCAGGCGCATCGTCTTCGTGGAGGAGCTGCAGGTCTGGAATGAGTGAAGCCAAGATGTACCTGTTCGTAGTGGCAGCGGTAAGTCACCTGTGCGTACCTGCATTGGCACACAAATCGCCGTTGAACTGGCGCGTGTGTGTTTGTTAAATAGATGCCAGCCCTTTGAAAAGCAAAGTTGACGAACTGTTAGATAGTGCCAACTGGAAATAGTGTTACTTGGTCATTTGGGAGTTGAGCAATGAATACTGAGTTGTGTCATGTTGACGCTCCCCTACTGTGACATGACGCTTCATCCAGCCCACCTTTAATACAGACTGGGTACTTACATTTATTGACCCATTTTTGGGTTTATGATAGCTTTCTTCTCCATCAGTGCTGACTGGTTAGTCTATGCTGACCTGGGCTCTTCATTGAAATTGACAGGTGTCTTAGCACATGGACAAAATGGCACGGGGTGAAAAGAGTAGAAAAAGCTGTAGTTTAACATCCTAAGCACAGCAGCTGCCAAAACACCTTCAGTTTTAAAGATGCTGGCACCTTGCTTCCACCAACTTTTGCCTTGTATCACAATTACCCTGTGTCTGCAGTAATTTAATGCCGCTGTCCCCAGGAGTGCTGCTGTTGTGTGACAAAGGTGAAGGAATGTCTCCCATGAAAGGTCCCCTTTATTAATTTGCTAAAGATATGTGACAGGATGTTTAAATAGTCATATCAGTTGATTGGAAATGTTTTAATTATCTGTTCCACCTATTTACTTATAGAGATACGGTGGGGCCTTCCTGCTCGGTGTCCTGTTTCTTTCTCCAAGAGTAAACAGAAGTAATTTTACCACAAACTTGCAGTGCAGGCTCTATACCCCTCCCACTCAAAGCTTGCAAGTCACAGCAAATATCCACAGTTCCTCAAATCGTTTTATTTCATTTACAGGTCAGCAGCTCGCGCAGTAGTTAAGGCTGTCACCTTGCAATATGAAGGAGCCTGGTTTAAAGCTCACCTCCTGCTGTAGTACCTTTGATCAAGTTGCTTACCTTGACCTGATACAGTAAGAATACCCTGCTTTACAGTTGATTTTCTAGCTCAACCGGAACAAAGGCTTTGGCTAAGCGGTTAAGTGGAGGGACTGGCTGCAAATAATTTCAATGAGTCTATCACATGTGAACACCCTCCTCAAATTTTAGGGCAAACCTGTGTCCAGATTTATCATTTAGCTCCCCCCATCCATCTACAGTCAGAGCGACTCCAGAATGTTCACTGTCCTATCAGCACTTCTAAGTTCACTCTGATCATAAGTGTGGATCATGCGTAGAATGTCCCAACATCAACTTTCCTTCCTGGATACCGTGGTTCATTAATCGTAAGATGACCAAGTGACTCAGGGGCAATGGGTGCGCTGATTTGTGCTGAGTCAATGCTGGCCTTAAAAAGAACAAAGGGCTGTTGTTTTTATTAAGCAGAATTGTTCTCCCAAATCGAGAGCAGTGCCAGGGCCTTGTCTCTCACTTAACAAGCACGACATTTTTTATGCTTATGTTGAGTGTCACATTTTTCGAGTTACACCGGCCGTTTTAGCACTCAGCGTTGTATTCCATGTCACATTTGGTTCTGCTCCAGAAAGCTGGGCATATTTGTTTTACTGCCGGAGTGAAATATATTTCTTTCTCCTCAAATATGGTGACATAGATGAAGTAGCCTGTCTAGTACAGGATGTCTTTAATGGTTAAAAAAAAAAAGTACAATAATTGTAAGATGAGAAATTGCCAAACAGCTTTTTATGTGTTATTTCCACGTGTTTTTGTTAAATGGCAGCTGTGTGACTTGTTTGTGTCAGTTGCTAAATGGGGTAAATATTAGTGAAACTAACTGGGGGGGGGTTGCTTGTGATGGGACACCAGATTCTACTGTTGTCTCACAGCTTTGCATACTGACTAAGGTTGTGGAATTCTTGTGTAAAGGTTGTCAGAAGGAGGGGCAGCACACTGGCACAACATGAAGACTCTACATTCGGTTGTAGGTTTGAGTCCATGTAGCTCTCGTCTGTGTGCAGTTTGTGTGTTCTTGTTTTGTAGCATCGGATAAGCGATAAGAACACCATATTCTATATTTCAGCAAACTTTAAAGCAAATCAACAGACATCAGAAAGATTTCAGATATTAAATTTCAAAACTCGTGATGATAAATTTTTTGGGGATTCACTTTTTAAAAAGTGTATTTTAGGTATTCAAAAAAGATTGATTTTCACTTCAAGAACGAGACTTGGGTGAGTATAAGACTGAGGTATTTGCAGTCGAGGAGTGGAAAACGGAAGTTTTGAAAGTGAGATCCTCTTTTGTAGATTTAAGGATGTTTGAAGAAAGCGTTTGCAGACACTTTTGAAAACAGAACAGACCTTCACTGACTTGTTAACTGCTTGTCCAAGTCATGGATTGCGGTGCGGTGCTCCAGAACTTGCTCCAGAAGCATAAGCGGCAAAGCTAAGTAGGGTACACACTGAATGGGAGCCACACAACAGATAATTGTGTCTCCAAATCACCTGAAACCCATGTCTTGGGACTGTAGGAGGATTATTGACCCCACTGGGAAATTCAACAAATCTCTTTTTGATGAATTCTTTTTTCAACCCCAATTTGCAATCATTCACACATGGATATCACAAAAAAGATGTAAAAAGTTGAATATATTGTGATGTTTTATTATCAGGAGGAAGTAAACAACAGATATATTCAAAACTTCAACATGCATAACATGGAAAAGAGAAGTACAGCAGTCTGATTTAACATAACCATTTGGCGTTTTTGTATCTGCTTTTAAATCAGTGATGCGACTTTTAAACATTTAAAGATCTCTGTTTTAAGTGCAACAGAATAACTTATATACTCAGTGAACCCCCTTTGAATCGTGAAGGTTCAGAAGTTGTTCACTGCAGTGGAAATTTCTGGTAGTGATGGCATGGTGTAGACTAAAAGCATGGTAAAATTAGACCCCTGTTAAGTGCAGTTTTGCTATCTTTTAATTTAAGGCTAACGTTGAATACATTATGTATGCCTCAACTTTTTTTTTTTTTTTTTTAGTCCCTTCTCTTGTTTTATTCACACATAATGGAATAGGAGCTATTAAGGTTTCCTGAAACTTTATCTCTTGGAGGTGTTTCATATATTACAAAAAACTTTTCTGTTTCCTCTGCATTTGAGATTTGCAACTAATTTTTTTAAAAAGTCCCATAAAGTTTCTGTTATGTCATTAATGGTCAATGAACTTGTGCTTTTCCAGACTTCAGTGGCGGAGCTGCAGCCAACTGGTCAGGCTGGCCTGTCACCTGCAGCACGTCAGCATGCAGTAAATGAGCACTCAGTACTCGCAGTACTCAGTACTGTGCCCTGTTGTCGAAACACGCTGCTCCAGCATACCTGAATGATGCTGCATCTTCACTGTGTTTGTGTCTTCGTGTTGACTACATAGCAGTACCTCAATTTGGACTGTAGATGTGTTGTTGAGAAACAGCACTTAATGAAACAGCGCTATAAGAGGTCATTATGACAGTATATTTCATAAATGGAGCTTAAAAATTGTGCGTGTGGAACGTAATAAAAAATGAAATTACAGAAAAATGTACAAATACAAAATTACAAAATAAATTATTTGTACCTTTAATAATAGAGACCAGAAACACTTATTTTATAAATAACAAATACATTTCCAAAGAAAATGTTTAGAAATTTAATTTTTTTATATCTGAAGCTACTTGAAGGGCAAAAATAAGAGTGCCGTGGGAGGCGGTGCTGAGCTGTTACTGTACAGCAACATTGAACATTGTCAGGCAAACATTATAGTACATTTTTACTTAGCAGCAGTGTAATATGCAGTTGTATTTATCTAGACACCATAATTTAAGTTAGCCCCTTACGATTGTTTAATACCAACAAAATATTTCTATTTAATGTGGAAAAAAAGAAGCATTATACTCCTTACCCGTGGTACACAACTGATATGTTGACCTGCTTGACCTCAGTATTGAACATGCCGACTCACCTCTTCTTCATCACAACTCCCCAGCAGGGGAAATAAATGTTTTTCTAACAAGTGATGAAAATGTTCTCTAGAGAGCTTTTATGATGAAAAAATTACATTTTAACATAGTGTTGGAAGTGACAAACTTTAAAACAATGCTTTTTTTTGTATCAAAACCATTGTCTATAGGTATCAACAGTTAATGTTAGAATTTTTTCATTATTGATGTTTATATGAGGGCTATGACTTTGGTCTGTAGATCTCATTTTTCTCAGATCATACCACCTGTGTGTGTGTGTGTGTGTGTGTGTGTGTGTGTGTGTGTGTGTGTGTGATTGTTTCCTGACTCTCGCATTTGATAATAAACTATCTATCTTTACTATATGTCACCATTTCCTATAGCTGGCTTCTACACACAATTGTACAAAAAACATGTAAAAATGTATTACCATTAATTTTACCCACTAAGATGCTTAGTATGGAGGATGTCATTATAACAGTCAGATGAAGTAAACTGTAGTTAGGATAAAGAAAAGCTCTAAATGAGAAAATGGGCTCAATTTCTCCAGATCACAGTTTAATTATTAAGACTGGTAAAACTGATACTATTTAATATTTTTTCTGGGAAAAGTGGAAGAGGATATTTTAAAATTGTGGAACATTTTGCCTTTCTGAGTATTTTTTTTAAACAAATCCACCCAGTACTATTTTGCTACTAGTAATACAACTCAAAGCAGTGTACCTGTTTAAAGTGTTGAGTATCACAGTAATGATAAGTTACATATTCTGTCTGAATCTACCGAATGTTATCAAGCACTCAGGATGTATCTTGTGTGCTACTCAGGGCACCTGTAAGTCCACTGGTTCACAGGACAAGGAGGTTCTGCTGGGATCTGTTCCTTAACAGAGCACCTCCTGCTGGTGACTGCCCTCCTACAGGATTGCTCTGCACCTTAGCGCAGCGTGACACCCCCTCTTCCCGTTGTCCTCCTGTCTGCCACGGACAGAGAGGGAGGGAGCACCAGTGGCTGAGGTCTGCCGCCCATTAATGACCTCCGCCCGTCATCTCCGTCAGCTCGCCCCCGCGTAGTTGCATTGGCACCGAACAGACCCTGTCATTTAATCAACACTTCTGATGAGGCAGCCGGCTCCAAGAAAAGAGGAGAAAATTGGACTTCCATATACCCCACAGAGTCCATCACTTGCCCTTTGGATGGAACAGGGCCATCAGATCCAGGGTGCCCTCCTTTACACTTTCACAGAATCCGTTTGGTCTCATACACGATAGAATTTGTAGTAATTAATCTGAGACATATTAACTCTCGGTTATTCACTTGAGGTTTCTTACAAATGGGGAAGAAAATGATCGGCATTATATACTTTTATTCTATTCTAAAACTTCATTCCTTAAGTATGTTTGTGTTTTTTTAATGTTACCTGTTTTATGTGTGTGTTTACAAATTGTCAGACAGTTGTGGAAATTATATATTTTTTGAACTGTGATTATCAAGAAATCCCCTGTAGAAAACAACATGGTTAAAATTATCTTTCGGTTGACTTCACTGGGAATATTGGTAGGCTTTCTGAAAACAATTAAATGTTAAGTTGCTCTGGTAACTGCAGTTTTATTCTTAATCTAAGATCATTCTCATGTAATTATTACCTCTTAAAAGCACTAAATTAGACTCTGATATTGTAAGTTCCCTTATGCAAAGGATGTGCCAAATAAAGAATAATAATAAATTCAACTTATTTTAACAAGCTGCCACATTGTTTGCCAAGCTGAATACAGTGTTCAGAATGTCTGCTCAATTCACAAGCACAAGCATAAACTGTTAACTCTGTCAGCCATAAAAGTTTTTTTTTTTTATATTTTTTCCATAAGAAGCGACAGTTTTCAGTAGACTAATGGTAACAAATAGCATGCCTAAAAATATAAATAGTTTTTTTCGTTTATTACTCTGTTAGCCTAATCAAATGTGATCTGTATCATATTTCTTTGCCTGACAGGTAAAACTAATTTCAAATTATTATCAGCAAATATGAACAAAGGTGTTAATTAAATACATAATGAAATGGAAAAAAATACAGACTTATTTAAAGAATAAAAATCTTCATGTCTGAGCAGTAAAATTTTTATTTTAGTAGAAATGTGACATACAGACATAAATTTATTGAAATGGAGAACTGAAAAATAGTGGTTTAGAACAGACAGTAATACAATTGTTTTAGGTACATTTATTTTTAAATCTTTGTTATAATGAAATCATCACTTCTAATTTGTTACTACGAGGAAACCTGTGGTTAAACGTGGATCAGTAAATAACATATGACATAAGAACAATATTACATATTTATATCTCCATGTGCATCTTCCTTATTTTCCAGGTATGTTCTGCAGTGGTTCTCCAGGCCGCAAAGCTGTCACCCCTCATAGAGAGAATCTCTGACCACAAAGACTTCAGGAAACTTCTCAGGACAAGAACAAATGTCCTTGTCATATACACTAAGTCAGGTCAGTTTTTCTCCTGTGCTGCTTTAGCATACTTTTCCTGTTAAACATTAGGCTTTAAACTAGCTGAGTTACCTGGCGTTGCATGGGTTAGAGAGTGGAAAGGTTAAATGTAAAAATACATTATAAGTCACCAAGCTATGTTACCCTTAAAGTGGTTACATCTAGTACAAAAGTATTGTTAGTGCTGTCCAACAGGTGGATGTTGCAGAAGGTGATGCACACGCTGGTCATAGACCAGTTGAAAGGTTGGAAGGAAAAAAGTAATAAGATATACATCACCAAACTGTATTACCCTTACATCACTAATGTGCGAAGCGCCATATGTGTCGTATCATTTTTTTCATTTTCACTTTTTATTTTTATTTTGCACACATATCCCAGCTACTGGTTCCTGTTGCAACTTGGTACCCTGATGATGGTGTGTTTTACAGCTCTGAAACACATCATCCGATCACCCTTCCCTCTTGCCAGTTTTGGTCCTTCTACCAGCACACCCCCCCATCACCCCTCCACTTCGGCTGTTTACACCAAGCGTCCATCAGTATCCCTCAGTATTTCTGAAAGGCTTTTGTATGATGCTTAGCTAAAAAGTATAAATAAACTCAAAATAATATTTTATTTGTGATCATAGTTTTTGTGGAAATGAAATTTCTGGAGTGAACTGATTTTCCTCAGTAAAGACTAGGGTGACCATGATTCAGCCAAGTGGTGTGTGTAACTGGCGTACAGCTGGCGTCAGCATGGCTGTTCAGAGAAAGGAGACACCGTACCTACAAGCACTCTTCACCTTCAAAACCATTCTGCTGATTCACAGTGGAAGCTTTGTTCAGTCTTGCAAACTTTTAGTATTTTAATTTCCACAAATTGTCTTAATAAATATCAAAAAGGCCATTTCTGATACTTGGTTTGGTTTTTCTCTGTAATTCATACCATATTTTGGTAACTGTAGGCATAGTTAAAGTATTTGATTGACTGCAAGCCTGTTCATCTACAGCAAGTGTCAAAACCATCTATTTAGTATTAAAACTTCAGTTTCTGCGCTGAATAAAGGATAATAGGAGATAATGTTTGTAAAGTGTATTTCTTCGAAAAAGGGAACATATTTTGAATGAATGGTAGGAAAGCAGAGTTCGAGCTGACCTGCAGTGTAACTTAGTGCACCCTGGGTAATGAAATGTAGCAATGAAGACCGTTACGAATAACGGTCATGCGCTACAGCAGTGTTTTCCTTTGAGAGCAGCACAGTCAAAGAATGTGGTTATTCAGGGATCAGTAACCAGAAGCTTGTGAGCAGTGCTGGTATGCAAGAAAAAGCCCCAGTGCTCCAAAGATCAAAGGGTGGAGATGCAGGTACTGGTTACCACTGAGTACCAGTCAATTCAACCACTAGTCTGTGGGCATTTCAGAATGTGTTTTTTAAATTAATATTGCTGATGGAATGCTTTGAAGGAGGTTTACTGTGGAGCTGCTGCCACCAAGGTACCTAAAAACGGCATCTCTGGAAATTACACATTTTTGAAAAAGCACCTTGTGGATTCAACAGGAACAGTCAAATACTGACTTTTGTGGATAATGAAGTGTCAGTCCAGTGCTGACCCAAGGCGTGTTCCCGGTCCTCCTGTCGGAGCAACAGTATCATAGCAACCGCAGATAAAGTGGTGCCCGGAGACACATGTGGCATTCGTGTCAATCTAATTGAACTGCTACAATTTTAGTTTGATACAAATTTCAAAAGTATGCAGCAAAAATGACCAAGTTTACTTTGCTTTCCCAATACTTATGCTCCTTACCATATATTACTCAGGTTAGATTTGTACATTTGAAATTATTTCAGACTTGAATGAAAGGCATTATGGGCATGCAGTTGGGATGTAGTCTTAATAGTTTTTAATGCTGAATGAACGATGGCTTTTTCTACACACTGTATGAGCTTGTTTCATATGATGTGGTTTAGGGGAAAAGCATGACCAGTGAACTTGAGTTGGGTCTGGCTGTGGATGAACTTTGACTGGAACAATAACAAATTTTCAGTGAATGTTAAGGGAATGTTGTGTTGCCACATCTAGGTCACTTTAATAACAGACACAATCTGTGCCTCTCACTGTTATTATTGGCAGCAAAGGAACAGCTTGCATCCATTCTTGATTCCGCTGCTCTCTGCTTGTGGTCTCTGTGCTGTAGACAAGTGTGGTGAAGCCCAGTTAAAGCTGCTGTCAGAGGTGGCAATGGCAGTGAAAGGCCAGGGGACCATTGCTTGGGTCAACTGTGGGTAAGTATCCAGCCTTATTAGTCTGCTTGCCTGTCTGTCCATGCCATACTTACCTGCATCTCAATATTGCCACATTTCCAGTCAATTGCTTGTTTTACTGAGGATTTACTACATGTTTGTATGTATGTATTTATGTATATATGCATCTATGTATCTGTCTGTCTATCAATCTATCCATCCATCCACCCATCTTTCTATAAAAGTAATAGTGTCATTCCCAGAAATTTGACTTTACTATTAAATAAGACAGTATAATGCAGTTTTTCAAATCTCTGTTGGATTTCTGTTGTTCTGCATATTACACCAAACCATATTTTCAAATTCTCTAAGAAAAAAACACCCATCTAACACTTTCACAAAGCGTTGTTTGCACAGTAGACAAAAATCCTACTTGATTTGGCCCCCCCTCCCACATGCACCCAAGCTGCGGTTCCAACATTTCTAACAGATATTTATATTCAAGGAGAGACCCACTGTCTTATGGGGAGATGCTTCTATACAACAAACACTGCTGTTTCCTCCCCTGGTTTTCTTTTTATTCCTGTTTGCCTTGCATGTCTCAAAACTTTGTTAGGTAGACATGCCAAAGTAAGAAAGTTATTAGCCCCCACACTCAGGACCAAACACGGGCAAACTGTGACTAGATAAGTGCCAACTCCAAAATGCCTTGGGGAATAAGACTGCAATTCACATTCTTAGCAGAAATAGAAAATAGAGGGCTGAGGTATGTAGAATTAAGATGAAAATGGCCAAGCACAGAGATAGTCAGCTGTTTCCCCACATAATGCTGGTAAGTATAAGATATATATTTGTACATTATAGTGATGCTTTTTGCAGGTTAGGCATCCTCTTTGAGAAACCTGTGTGTTGTGCTGATTGTCCGGGTCCGACATGCTTTCTCCGCATCCTTGCGATTTCCTTACCTTCAAGAATGTGTACGCAGCACCAATGTTAACTGTTTTATTGACTTTATTCCTGAGTGTAGAGCAAACTCAAGTGTGCCAAAATTTTGTTTATACAATAAATCCTTGTTGTAGAAGATTTTTTCCTTAACATACAAAATTTTCCAGTTTTTATGTTGATACTTCCCCACTATTTTCCCATTGATGTCAGTGCTTCAGGACTTCCCTAATATGTTAATATGTTCAAAATCTGTTTCAGTGCATATCATTTGAATTCCTCAGTGTGGAAGTATTTAGGGAAGTTTTTATTTCTCTTACCCATACTTAATCCAAGATGCAACAAACACAATTCTAATATCACCACGAGAGTTTAACTACGACAGAGGAAAGCCGCTAATCTAAAAAACTGGACATAAACAATGCAAATCAAGTCAGGTGAAGACCAGTCTAAAGTTACAAGCTGGTCTCACGTTCAGAGCAGCCCACCTCTGCTTTCTTTCCTCCCACCCATCAGACCCCTGTCTCTCCGAGTCAGGAAATTTTATGGAGTCCTATGCTAGCCTGGCTACATTTGGGGCTTGTTATTCTATTATCATTATTGTTCCAAGTGACCTTGACTGAAAGTGAGGTTATGAACAGAAGCCACGTGTGTTTATGTGTTGATGTAGGCAGGTCACAAGCTTATACAGCTTGATAACTCAAATTGAACAGGAATTCTTATTTGGATATGACCTTGAATCTTGGTCACAGCCCACTTTCCTTACCCATAACACTGCACTGTGACCAGTTTTGCCTCGAATATCAAGATGCAAAACCTACAGCTATGTCCTGTTCAGGATGAGACAAGACGTCCCCCCAAGGGCAGCAGTATGGTATGAATGATCTTGACTTCATTACAGTGCTAGGTTGGCATTTACTTTTCCAATCAATCGTTCAGCATTACAGGAGGTGTTTTTGAAAAAGGCAGAAAGAAATTGAGAAGTTCGTTGCATTTTTACAGTTTAGGAAGATAATAATTAGATATCTCAGGTTTGGTCTCAAAGGACACTCTGTGACCTCTTCCATATGCCAGGTGTTTGATGGCATAATGTGGCAGCCTGACTCCCACACACCTGCTTAGCTCATCACAAAAGTTCCCCCTTTAGCTGCCTGTTTCCCTCCTTGGCCCTCAAGGGCTGTGGGCAATTAATTGAATTCTCCTACTGCCAAGTTGTCTCACTTCAGACAGTGATTTGTAACAATTAACAATGGCTTTTATTATAACGCTCTGCTCATTCTTAATGAATTTGGCAACCATGTGCACTCAAGTGTGAGCTGATGGGAAGTAAACAAAGCAGATTACCATGGCTCTTGCCTCCACAGGATAACCCCTTGACTGAAGCACATGAGTTGTTGCTAAAACATGCTCTCTTCTGCCTATGACTGCCAGGGAGGCAGGTTGGTGTTATACATCAGGAGATGCATGCCATAAGCTATTGCTCCGTAAATGAAGATCCCTGGGGGCGATCCTTACTGCTGTGTCAGCTTTGGCCAGGTTCACCCCCGAACTTATGACTGATGTCCATTAACACTGTTGCCTAGGATCAAATGCACACAAAATGAACGACCACTTTCAAAGCGTACAGAGCAGGGCTGGCAAGCACTTTCTCGGCCAGGGGCCACAGTCATTATTGGTCGAAGGGTTGCATATGTCAAAATCATAGTGACATACTGAATCTTAATTTTTTAAATTATTTATTTTAGTTCATTTTTATTTAGGTGCATTGGGTGTTCTACTGTGTGTCTAACTATAACTGTATTAGTATGCAGTCTAACAGAATTTATGCTATTTTTGGTAAGTATGGTCGATATTAATATTAATGAAATATTCTTGCTGGTGATTTTACATGAAACATTGGGCCACATGTTGGAAATTTTTGCTCTAGATGAAATTTATACAGAAATTCTATACAAATATGTAGTATATTACCGTCCTTGGTACTGTGCTTAATCTGCCAGCTACTAGTGCAGTTTTGCTGGGACTGATCTAATTTCTATAGGTGCCTGATAGTCTCTGCATAGAAAGCACTGTTTGGGACATGATGCAGTTGTATGTGTTTTAAAAAAGAATTTAACTGAGATGAGGGATTTTTGTGCTGTTGTTGAATTACACTGCTTGGATTTTTGACATTCAAATTCACTTTGTTCTGCACTGGTTAATTTCTGTCCATCTGTTGTCTCTTCAGAGAAAGAGCTGTTTGTTTTGTGTTTTTGTGCATGTCTGTAGAAGAGCAAAGCTCCCAGCTTTTTGAGATGTTAAAAATAGAAATATAACACATTTTAGTTTATCTGATTTTATGTTTTTAAGTTGTGTTGAGGACGGGATTTTAATCAAAGCCAGAATCGCTACAGGGTCTCCAAAATAATATTTTATTGTAAGCCAATGTGCATATATTCATTCAAACTTCTGTATGTATATGAAATTATGTTTGTCTGCTCTCTTTTTATTCCACACTGAGTGCTCCATCTGCTTACTGTGGCTGTTTGATTTAAGGTATATTTCTTAGTGCAATTTTCCCCCTGAGGTAGCCTTGTTGACCACGAGGGCCTGGAATTGAACAGATGTGGCTGATGGTTACCTACTTCTTGCCGAGAAGCTGTTATCTACATTTACTGTGTATAATTTTGGTTACTTTTTTATACACATTTTGTATTTTATTTCAGCAAGCTTTGGATTTGCAGTTTGTAATGTGTCCCAAAGTTGGCATAGATTCACTCCTTACCTTTAGACATATTTGGGACCTGAAATTTGTTTGTAACTCAATTTATTCATAAATCTAAATTCCAGTAAGGGACATTGAAAAAGCTACATAATACTGATATTCCTCTTTGAATTGGTTTTTTGTGAAATCCTCACTTAAATCTATAAGAAATACTCTATTTTTTCTTATTAACTTGAAACCTCTTTAAAATGATCACTTTTTTAAAGTTACTGAAAATAACAAATGCATCACAGTCTTCTCCTCGTTCCCATTTGCTGTCCAGTTTGAAATATGTGCAGACTTTGTCAGTTTTTAGTCCCTTTCAGTTATATTTATGATTCATTCATTTAGCTGAAGTCATTCTGCAAAAGCACTTATGTTCGGTTTGTCTAATAACCTCCTTACAATTGTTTACCCATTTATACGACTGGATAATTTTACCGAAGCCATTCAAGATAAGCACTAAGCACCTTTATCAACGGTACAATAGCAGGAACCAGGATTCGAGCCTGGCTCCTTTTGTTGGAAAGCAGTGGTGGTAGTACTACTTGACACCCTCCGTTCTATTATATAGTTAACAGAAGCTTAATGGTACAGACCCCAGTTTAAGAGTAAAGTTAAGTAAGAGCTTGGATATAACTATAATTAATAAAAAATAACAAATTTAAAATGACTATAATAAATACAATGTTATCTCCAACTAGCTCCTGTTCAAACTCCTGGATTGACCAGTTCATTCCGTATATGTGAAAATGAAAAATGTTTTCTACACAAACTCCAATTGAATGCAGTTTCTCACAACTCATGCCAAAAATCTGCAACGTTCTGCATCTTGTTATTATCACGAATACTCAGGAACACCAGACCCTTCCTGTAAACATGGCAGTAGTGAAGTGAATGAGATGGTCTACAGTCCTTTTTTTATTTTGAAGTGTTTTTTCTGCCAGCTGTTAGCTGAAAGAGGAAACATCTTGATTTTGCTTCACAATTGAAATATATTAAGCATGAAAATAGAATTAAAGTTGAGTTGAAAAATGTGTTCAAAAATTCCTTTGGTACTTTGGAGAGTCAAGGTACTTAAAATACGTGCAATTAAGCCTTTTCTCCAGCTTGCTTAGTTGAATTCCGCAAGTGGAAACCATCCCTCATCCGTCACTGTGTCCACATGAATGAAGAGGGCAGTGATTATACCCATGGGGATATGTATAGCCCCCTCGCTCTGAGCTGAGACAGACCAACGATGGAAAAGAAAGGGGGCAGACCGTGGCATTAACCTTCATGCTGACGGACAAGACAAGGCTCAGCTTCCGCTCGGGGCCGTCAGTGGGCTGCCAGACTGTGTTGCTTCAAAGTAGATTTTCCCTCCATTAGCTTATTGCTGTCGTGATCTGTCATGGTCCATAATCTGTCCTGTTTCTTCACTAAATGATTTATTCAATTTTTAAAGGTTTTCCATGCCTCTGGGTATGGTCAGCACTCAGCACAATGGACACCTTTCTCTTCAGATGTTTTTTTTTTCTTGCCTTTCCAGCGATTCTGAGGGCCGAAAGGTATGCAAGAAAGTTAAGGTGGACCCCAGCTCCAGGAGTTTTGGCGTTGAGATGCTGCATTACAAGTGAGTAGGTGATGTATGGCTAAGACAGAGATCTCAAAGGACTCTTGATGTATGGCTAAGACAGAGATGTCAAAGGACTATTAGATGGGCTTCAGGGTGCATCCAGTATCCAAGGATGTGTCACTAGCCATCAGTAGCCACAGGGAGCTTTGCAGGAGCTGGAGCATCAACAGCTCTTAAGGAGGAAGGGAGGTAACATGTCGTTCCTCCAGTCACACCAAGATCGTGGCATCTCGCGTGGAATATGGCTGACGGGAATGTGTGTCCGAGGTGCACACAGCACTCTGCCCTCATTGTCTCTAGCGTCATGTGTAGCAGACATGAAGAACAGCAATAAACTCTGATAATGAAATGAAGCAAATCTGCTGTGTTACTGCATCTCTTGCAGTTCACTGATTAACTGAATAATGAGTAGCACTCAAGGAATCTGTCGGTCACCTTTTGGTATTTTTACCTAGGGATGGGACATTTCATACTGAGTACACGAGACCGGCAACATTTAAGGTAACATCAAGGACATTGCTCCCTATTGTGTTTTTTTCACCATGAGCTGTTCTTTTCATGTAGGTTTTATCTACAAATTAGATGTTAAGTATAAGATTAATTGTTAGAAACTGAAGTATTCTCATAAATTTGTGTTAACTACTTACTCGGTGTTTCACCAACTGCAAGATTATTAGGGTTTTATTATGAACCAGAGCCTATTACTTACTTGTCCAGGAAAATGCTTACATGGTAGAAAAAAATCTGTCTGGTTATCACAATTAGTTAATTGCAACATTTGTTTTAGGGGTACGGGAACTGCTGAAAAGCAGTATTCCTATTATCCTTTGGCATAGAAAGCATGTTAAAAACCATGTGTATTTCGAATTGTATTCTGCCGAGAACGTTGCTGTTTGTGCACTGAAATATGTCTAATTTATTTTTTATATACGATCGTTTTATGTATTTTATTATTCATCAATATTTGCTGAAAGTCAGATAAATACAGCCATAATCCAAAATGTGGAAGTAGTTGATAGGTTAGAAGGCAAGTTAATGGACTGAAAGGTTGGATCCTAATCACAAGACTCTCTCAGCTGGCAGATCCCTGCCAAATTGAATTTTTTCTGGAAAGTTCCACATCCTGCAGGGTGCTGGGAAACAGTTTAAGGTTGCATTTTCTATATATTTCATGATAGCTATTTTAAGAAATAGTTAAGACCCATTAAGATGATGAGTTGGAAAGCAACTTCCAATTCACATTTCTAGGGACATTTAAACCTGTTTATACATGTTGAAAGAAATCTTGAGATCACCATCCTTTTGGTAAATGAATTGGAGACTAAATGTTTTTAATCAGTTGCGTTTTTCTTCTCTCAGTCTATGGTGGCATTCCTCATGGATCCAACCGGGGCTCCCCTATGGGAGGAGAATCCAGAAGCCAAAGATGTCATACATATAGGGACTGAGAAGGTAAATGCAAAGAATTTTCATTGCAAAAGACCAAATTAAAGCTCCCCATAGAGAATGACTACAGTGCATTTTGTGCCTTGTGCTTACTGTTCCACACCATATTCTCAATCCAAAAAGCTGTTGGTAGGAGCAATGCATACTGTTCAGACATTACTGGTCCTGGGCAGCCTGGTCTTGTCAGTTTATCAGAAGTGACAAACTGGGAAGATGAATGGATAGGCCTTTACTTTTAAGGCTTCAATAACTGTGTACTACATTTGATTGACAGTTTTAATTCAGGGTTATTACACCCACTCCTTCACCTCTGTTGCTGCGTACCTGTACACTTTACTATCAGAGCAGCTCGGTGGCCAGACAGCAGCTAGGGATGATGTCACTGGGCTTAATATTGCTTTGGAATCATTCAGTTTCTAACACCCTAAAAAGACAGATTTAACAAAAAGGAAAGAAAATAAAGCATAATTTGGGAGCATGAATGAAAATTTGATCATGGAGCGCTGACTCAGCTGTTGCGAAGGTCTCATTGGCCAAAAGGCCAGTTCTCAACCAAAAAGCTCTCAACACAGGGCTGAGATGGCTTTTCAATCCTTTTGAGAACCAACTTGATACTGTATTTCATCTGGTCAGTGATGCCTATTGCACGTACATGGTGTCAACAGCATATGCTGAATTTCAATTTATGGAAATAAATACAGTACTAAATGCTACAGTGGGCCGAGAAGGTAAAAATAGGAATTTTTTGTTGTAGGGCAGCATTTTATCCCTGTACTGATGACAGTGAGGCACAACGATCACCACTTAGAAGGTGGACATAATGTATTCAAAGGATCTTTTGAGCTACTAACATTGCTGGACTGTGTGGTTCACCATTTCCGGGACACTTCCTTAATGTTCAAATCTGCTTCTGTAAGGAGTAAACTAAAGCCAGTATGATTAAATATACAAGTTCAATGTGTTTATTGTTCTGCACAAATTTCACAGACCAGAAGAAGTGATGATATTGGGGAACAAAAAATTTTTTTGTGCCACGCACACAAAAAATGGTGAGGGACTGGTATTTTTTATGCTGAATATCAATATGCTTTCAGAAGTTTTGTGTCAGACAAGGTTTTTGAGTGGCATGCAATTTTACTTTGATAATAGCCTATATTTGCAAGTTAATTAAAAGCACCATAGTGTTACCTAAAAAGAAGCAGGGTTTGATCTTCTGCTGAATTTTGTCTCAGGAACATGTTAAGGGTCCGGCAGTACTCGGCCAGCAGAGTGGGGCTCAATTTGCCTTGGTGCTGCTTTTCCACCTTTGAAATGTCCTTGTGAAATCATTCACTGCACTCGACACTGACTGCGCCGAGGCTGTCAGGGAAAAAGTCCGAGTCAGAATCCAAGAAATGAACTTTCCATGGCATGTTACATCCCATAACTTGGTACGACTTCAGGAGATCACTCACTCTTCCACGATAGTTTCCTGCTGTATGATTTCCCAAAACGTTTTAGCAGACGCTTTTGAATAATTCCCATGCAGCTTTTCCAGCTTCATTTAACTCTTCATCAGCTTTGTCAACTTTTATCGAATCTCTTATCTGAGGCTTTTAATCTTAGCATCACTAATCCTGGGAAATTTATTCCTCGACTACATGAATCTATTTTCCGCTTTTTCCATTGCTTTAACAAAGTTCTTCATTCAGTATTTTGAACATTCTTTCTAAATGTGATGGTTTTTCTTGTTCTTACTGTCCCACTAACGCAAAAAACAACAATATTTTGTGTATCCTAGCTGCAAGCCAAGCAGAAGTGCAATGACCTTCAGATCTGCACAGATGTCCCACTTAAATTTTTCATGCTGGATCTTTCCCAAAAGTAGTTTCATGTTCTCATATGACTTTTATATTAGCAGCATGGGCTAACAGTGCAGATGGTAATTTCCATTATGAAGGGCAGCTTTCAAACTCACTTTCGAGGAGTCAGTGAACAAGCACCATTCATTTACACTGTGTTCATGGCCAAGAGCCTCCATAACTTAAACAGACATCTTTATATGCTTGTCTTGAGGTTATTTATGCTAGAGAACAGTAATAACTAGATTTTACTCAATGATTGTTACAGATATGCTACTATAGTTTAAATACAGTAAGGTAATGTCACTATTTGAACAAAATATTGAAGATGATGTCACAAAAAAACCAAGCCTGGTGGAAAAAATCTGATTTCATTTTGGAATTCAGCATGAGAAAGTCTGCTTAAAAAACTCTCAATCCATCACAACCCATGTGACAAAATTGTTGTTGATCGGTGTAATTAGAAAAATACATCCTGACACCTTGCTGCACCAAGTTAGCTGTTCATTTCCTTGTTGCACTGTAATGAGTTTTCAGAGGAACACAATATTAGCATTGGTTTCTATTAGTGAGGGTGTGAGGGTTAGGTACATGAGTAGCAGAGAGGACAACAATGACCAAACTGTGATGATTGCCTGATTCTTCTCATACAGGGACACAGACACAATATATGAATTCAGTTAGGCTTTATTTTCAAATTCTTCATCCTGGAATGAGGGTGTATGTACTCACGTAAGTGTACATGTTGTGTGTGTACAGGTGAGTGTGTGATTGTTTGTTATGTCTCCCCTGTGTGCCCCAAAACCGTAACTTGGAAAGAAGAACTGGTTCAACAGGAGGTGTTCATCTTCTCATTTGTAAGCTGTTGTTGACTGCTTCTCTGAGATTCTAGGCATCTGCTTGGCCAGTCAACATCACCCCTCATAACTGGTCTCTTTATCTGCCTTACACAGGATCTCAGAAAGCTCATGAAGAAAGAAGAGCGGCCAATTCTCATCATGTTCTATGCCCCGTGTAAGTTCCTCTGCTTTGTATGCATTCAAATCTTTGCCTCTGTAATTCAGTAGTTTCTTGTAGTTCACCTCAATCCTGGTCTTTTCATAAAGCACTAGGTTTAAAAATCAAAATGAGTAAGGAATATGTAGGCTATACCCAGAGGTTCTCTAGGGTGTGAAGGTTTTTTTCTAAGCTGAATAGCACAGTGTAACCATTTATGCTACATTTTTTAAATGGAACTCCCTCTGTTGTGTATCAATTGGAGGTCTGGTGATAAACAACACTACTGATGGTAGGAGAGCACCACTTCTAATAGGATTTCTCAGCGGGTGGACACAGGGAAGTGAATATCTAAACAGTCCAGGTTTTAGATCCGTCTGGAACTTGAAATTGAAACTGTTGAGTTCATGCTAAAGTCAGACAAACGCTCAGTGGGTCCCTGTTAAAAAAAAGGAGTAAATAACAAGTTATTTCAATTTTCACACACATTTTAAAAAATCTTATCTGTTTTCAAATGCAGAAAAGGCTACGTGTTCATTTTAATTTATCATATCGTAAACTGGATCTCTGTTGGGTACCTCCAGGAATTTGAAGTGCCGTTGGATATTTTTTGGCTTTCTGCAACACTTGAAAAATTAATTTCACATTTGTTCATAAGTATTTTTCTGGCTAAGGATGATGTGTAGGCAACTGGCTCAGATTTTCATGAGAATGAGGAGCAGGAGGGAAACCAGTACATCCTACCAACTGCTTGCAACAAATGGAGGGTCTTGCCCTCTGCCTTCATTAGCCAGCCTGCAATGGGCTTCATGGTCTTGCCCCGTGGCAAATGGGTTATTAAATATCACGCAGTGATTACCCATCATGCCCTCAGTGTGAAACTGTTAGAGGTTAATTTGTGGTCACTGCCCTTTGCTTCGAGGTACAAACTCACTGTCCACTTAACCTTTAAAGGAGGGCTCTCAGACTCATTTACACAAGGGCTGGTGTGCACTGCCTCACAATCCAGTTAATTTCTTATTGCTTCATTAACAACTTTATTAGTTTAAACCTCAGTTTCCCTTTGAAAACTTTAAACAGTACAGTCTTTTCCGGCTGATCATACCTTTTGTAGCATTAATATTGAAAATACAGATAAACCCCGTTTTACTTAATTCATTCCTGACATCGCTGCACAGATCAAGAAAAGTAAACCGGAGGCTTACTTTACCTTATTTTATGCGGAAAAAATTATTATGCATTCCCGGCCCCTCCGAAAACCCCAAATCAACTTTCCCAAATATCCCTCAAATACTGTAAAACGCCTTGTAGTACAGGCAGCACCAGCATCACGCAGCACAAACATACGGCATCGCACATGGTCAGTTTGCATGTTCTTCCCATGTCTGCATGGATTTCCTACCACAGTGCAAACACGTGCTTCAAGTTAAGTGGCTACTCTAAATTGTCCATACTGTGTGGGAACGTACATATGTGGCCACACAGTGATGGAGTCCCGTCCAGGGAGTAGTTTTGTAGTCTAGTGCCCAGTGTCTGGAATAGGCTCTGGACCTTCGCAACCCTGACTAGGATAAAGTTGCTAATGATAATGGATGGGTGGATTTTGAGACAATTTTTTTTAGAATTTCATATCTGTTATCCAAGGAATAGCCTGTTGTCTCTGTTTTATGAAAAGTATAACTAATTTAATTTGTATTATATCATGTATGCACAATTTTCAAGCTCCATTTATACGATATAAGATGCTGTGTTATTGGCCTCTTATAACACCATTTCATTAAGTTCTCTATTTCTCAAGAACACTTTTAGAACCCAAATCAAGGCATAAATGTATATACAGCAACAGAAAATGGATTAATCCAGCTGAAAACAATACTGTACCGTGATATTTCTGTGTCCAACGTTTTGTAAGGTTTTTGTGGCAAGAAACATTGAGTAAAGGGGATGAATATAGGCTTTACTGAGCTGCATCGGGTTGTTGGATGGATGTGTTGTGACCAATTTGGACGTCCAGATCACAAGCAGTTGTGTTATCTCAAAACATTTTAATACGTGCCCGTGCATTGAAAATGTTAAAAAGTGTCAAAATGTGAGGCAGTTTGTGACGATAAGCAATAGAGTAAATGTCTTTGACAGAAGCGCGGTGTGTTAAACAGTGATGGCGGTGCTAACTGCTGTCATCCTTTTCCTTAGGGTGCCCTGTGTGCAAACGCATGCAGCCCATTTTCCAGCAGGCTGCCACAGACACCAGGGGGAAATACGTGAGTGGCACACTGCTGGCTTTCACTGCCTTTACACAGGCCACTCTCTTCTGCTCACTCACAGATGTTTAATTGGACACTTTATTTATGATTTATTCATTTAGCTGATACTTTTCCCCAAAGAAAAATATGATGTTACACTACTTACAGTGATTTACCCATTTATACAGCTGGATAATTTTTACCAGATCAACTTAGGATAAGTACTTCGCCCAAAGATAGCACAGCAGGTAGTAGGATTTGAACCTGGGACCTTCAAGTGCAAGGTAAAAGTTGTAATCTCTATATTACATGGTGCCCCCAGCAAATTATTTATCCATGTATTCAGCAAGGTCATTTTTAATGCTGCAGTAAATACTGCATGAGCAGGGATTTCAACCCCGGCTCTCCCTTCCAGTAATAAGGCAACAACTCTAACTGTGCCACCTGCTGCTGCTGCCTTTATTCACTGGTTTACCTACTTACGCATTTTTTTTTTATTTGGTACAAATTATGATTCACAGTTTGTTCACATGTGCAGTGAAACTCGAATACATACATATAAGTCCTGAAGGAACTTCTCTATTTTTGTGTTTGCTTGCTTCCATTTATCTTCAGTCATGGCATCACTGTTCGTGTGACTACCAGTGAGGCTTCAGCTGCAGCAGTAATAGTGTTAAATTGTTTTTTAAAAACTGAAACTAGCACATTTCCCCCCCCATTTTTTGAACGATATCAAGCTCTGTTTGTCTCCAGAGTCAGTGTGTCTTTGCTTTGCCGTCTTTTCTAGTGCACACACGCACTCATACACAGACACACACATCTGTCAGCAGACAAACTATTATGCAAAACGTCTTTGACAGGGTGAACAATGCAGGCCTTTTTTCCCTCCCTCGTCTGTTCTTTAAAGCTGGACTGTGAATAGAAAGAAGAGTAGAATGCAGTCTTGGGTAAAATGCTCCTTGCCAAAGTAAAGCATGGAGCAGGGCTCATCTGTGTACGGTGCAGTTTTCTAAAACACTTGTAAAGAGTGCAGCACATTCTAAGTAGGTAAGAAATGGTAGCAATTTGCATTATCTCCCACCAAGCCATGCTTGATTTATTTTTTTTTTTACAAGACAGCTTATACACAACATGCAGCAGTTCAATTCTGACCCACGTTCACTGGATTTAGATACAGGCTAATGAGGCTCAGGGCTCTGTTTGGCAGAAGATGTGAGCACTGAAGAACACTGGAAATGAATAAACCCCTCATTTGGCCAACATGTGGACACATTTACTGTATTTTACATTTTTCCTGTTTCCATCTAAAAGTGGGAGGAATTTACAGAGCTGAGGAAACGCAGAGTATCTGCACACTTTTGCTGGGGTCCGCAGGTGCCACATTTTCAACCTCCATCACCTACTTTTGCAGGACAGTATAATACTTTAGGGTGTGTGTGTGTGTGTGTGTACGTGTTGTTCTGTTCAAGGTACTACCTTCATGCTGTAGAAACCAATTTCAGCAGAAAAAGAGATAAACAAGAAACAAACATTTTTGTTGCCGCACAGAGAAGCCAGGGGCCCAGCAAACAGAGTACAGGATTTACATTTTTCTAGTTGCTCCAATGGCAGGCGCTGGGAGAGGCAGAGGTGTGACTTGGAGAATTTCTCAGTGTCAGAACAAAGTACAAACTCTTCACAGCACGTTGCATGTTTTCTTGGTGACTTCAGGCTTTGGCATACAATCTTAAAACAGATTGAGTTTTGTATGAAGAAAAATTCAATCCTTGGTGATCTTGAATGGACACAGCTGTTACTACTGCTTCAAATGCCGGTGTTATTGGCATGTATATTACTCAGTGTATTATTCAGTATCAGCTAACTATTAAGTATGGCATTAAATGTTGAAATTCTGCAGGGAATAAAAAGCACATGGATATAATGCTGATGTTGACAATATATATTTCTTTAATAAAAGGGAGCTAACAGTAGGAATGCAGCATGTGAGCTGACTTGCAGCATAACTTAGTGCACCCTGGGTAATTAAATGTAGCAGTACCACTGCGTATCACTCAATACCAGCTCACTTCAAGTGCTAGCTGTTATTAATATTTAATGCCTAATATTCATTTAATATCTGGTGAGAACGGAATGTAAGGCATGATGACCTATTGACAACCCCCATGAGTTATTCTGACCATTTTCATAAGCTTTAGGTTTGTACTGTACTTTTCATCCAGTTAAGATGGCTTCTTCACAGTATTTTTCCCACTTAGAGTAATGCTAGTTTTTCAGTAATTTATGTCTTGAGCAAAGTAGGTGTCAAGATGTTTCTTACCTTGGATTCCTGTATCAGCATTATACTTGTCTTTGAAAAGCTGTTTTCTTGTCCATTGTTTTTTTTTTGTTTTCTCCTATGTGTGTCTGGGTTTCTTTTTCTTCATGTCTGCAACCTTACCCTTTCTTCAGGTGCTGGCGGGCATGAATGTGCACCCTGCCGACTTTGATGACCTTAAACAGGAATACGGTATCAAAGCCTACCCCACCTTCTGCTACTTTGAGTGAGTCTCTTTCTCAACCATATTCTACACCTCCCTCATCATCAGTATTTCATCATCAATATTTCAGCCATGTAGAACATGCGGTTATGCTGCAACAATCACAGGGGCATGTTAAACAACTAAAGGCAGCCCACTGCACATGTATTCCATTTCCGCTCATGTATGCCTCTGATACCACTCAACTACTATGTTTGTGGTTAAGTTTTTATGAGAAGCAAAGCCCTGGTTGCGCCAGACTAAGGCCATAAATAATTAAGCGTGAGGCGGGCTTCATAAGATAGTGGGATGTAGGGCAGGAGGGCAGTGTCTTCACACCCTCTACATCCGTTAAACCGGCTCCTCAAACACATCTGGGACTAGAAGTCTGTTAATTCGAAGTGTCTCCATTGATGACACCAAAGTTTAATAACACCAATGTCACTCTTTTACAGGTTATGCTTTGTAGTCCTGGATAAACATGTACTACATGACATATATTTCTATTTATTCATCTACAGAAACTCATTTTACAGACACTTTTCTCCAAAATGTTAGGGTATCAGGAGAAAATTGGGTCAAGAAGAGATCATTATTGAATGATACATAGAATATATACTGTAAGACTTTTTACTTTAACATTTCCCTCTTTCCACAGATTTATGATCGATTTGTTCCACAAACATGTCCAACATTCCTGGTTACTGATCACTTGCACTCACAAACACTAGTTACAGAAGTGACTTGGACTAAGGCCTTCACACACTCCTGTAAAGCACCTTTTACTGCCAACAAACAATGGGAGGCAGAACCACAGGTTACAATCTGCAACAAACAGGAAAAAAAAACCCATGTAAATAAAAAATCTTGGAAAAAGTTTGTATTTTTGAAATTTCATAGCTTGAACCTTTGTAGCACGAGGATCCAGTGTATTTACGTAGAAGGTATTTATACAGGGGTTGACTGCAGTTCCAGAAAGCTGTTGCATTTCGTTGCTGGGGCACACGTGCCACGGAGGGCCCCTGTGTCCGGCTACTGGGCTCCCGGCCACATAGCAAGCATCTATTTGATGCCGGCATGCATGCCAGCGACCTTGGGCAAACCTACTGCTGGTTCCTTGTCTCAGCTTGTTTAATCCGGCAAAGGCCTCCTCCATGTCCCGCGCTGTAATTTTAATTAGAAGAGAGCTGATTAAATGAGTCTTGTCTATGGAAGAGGTCGAGTCCATTTTCAGCGAGACGGTGGCAGGCTACCGGAGAGGAGTCGGGGAGAGCAGGCAAGGTTAATGACCACAGACTGTGTTGGCTGTGTTTAGGAGATAAAAACGAGATGGCACTTGGCAGGTCGACCTTTACTTTACTCTCCCCGGTCTCTGGACCTTATAAAAAAAAAAAAATCAATCTTATGAAAATGGGTTAATTAAATGTTTCCCAAATATTTAACACTGAAACTTATTAACCACATTGTGATGATGGTCATTGTTTTTGTTGCAGAATAGGAGATAAGCTGCTCTTGCTTTGCCATACAGGACTTTTGGTGGCCATATCTGTATTTTGAAATTGAATTCAACGGCATCTCTGGCTCAGTAGGGAAAACAGGACATGATCCATAAGCAAGAATGCAAAAAACCAAAAATGGAACCGAAGCCAGGAGAGTCTTCCTCTCCCTAAAGAGGAAGTCATTTAAAGGCCTTTCATCCAGTTTTTGCATGTTTGTTTAATGATTTGTGAAGGCTGGTGTATCACCGCTTTTTGCATTGCTTTTGCAACAGCATTTAAAGGATCCATGCTGGTCGGTGACAGTTACAAATGGCTGGCCTGCCCCACACCTCGCTGCTGTTGCTTACCAGCCACGATTAATTTGAGCCTTGGGAGAAGGAGATCCAAGCAGATAGAGAAACTATTACTGCCCTGCTGTATACACTCACAGGCTGATAAATAGGGCCTGGAAATGTGCACCCTAAATGTAGGTATTTTGTTAGAATGGCATTCTACATGGGCCAAGGCTTCTACATTTTATTTACTTATTTATTTTTTCCATCTATTTCATTTGCTAACTTGACAACACCGGCCGGGCATCACAAAATAGCTGAATTAGCTTCATGTATAGTTCTTTTTAAAAATGTTTGGGTTGCTTCATTGTTTGCAGAATTGTGTCTTTGTATCCCCAAAAACGCTGACTAGTTCCATTCTGGTAATGAAGAAAAAGAACGAAAGCTCCCGATTATTCTCTGGCTATCTGTCATGTCAGATGGCAACCACGACATCTGAGCTTTCGGAGGTCAAACTGTCAGCCCTAAGTGGCTCCATACTTTACTCAGGTGTTGTTTTTTTTGGCAGGAGACACATTCAAGGAGTTGAAGGGCTGTGGCACACAATGATGTGGAACATAACAATGGCATGGTTTCACAGTTTTTGTTTCATCATGTCTTTGAGGAAGGGCAAGCTCCTGTACTACTACGAGAACTATGGAGCCACGGCCAAGGACATTGCTGAGTGGATGAAAAGGTGCGTAAAGGTTTCCCTCCACTAGATGTAACCTTGGTCTTAAAGATCTCCCCGACCCATGATGTTGATGAAAAATGTAATTTTAATTTCATTTTAATTTCTACCTGTTGTCACCTGACATTTCATTAACATCACCATTCATGTGCTATAAGTCACACAGTAACCATGTAAATCCACTTGCTGCCACTTCATGTCCGGTCACATCCCTTACCAGACATGCCCCGCTGTATCACAGTGTTGTATGGTGCAGTGTGCAAGAATGTGCCTTTCTGGGTATGAAAGAATTTTAAATTTCAATGTTTACATACTTGAATACAAATTTAACTATAAACTAATCTTGAGGAGAATCTTCCTAATTTAGTATAATCCAATATTGAACATGACGCCTGAAGGTTAGAAAACATATCTGGTGCCATGATCAACATTCCTACAGCCAGAGGGGTGAGTTGTTGATAGGCAGCTGTAGTGGCTCAGAATATCTCTCTCACCTTCTGCTACCTGGACCAGACCACACAGCAAGAACAGACAGTGGACAGAAAATAAACAGAAAACAGTATAATGAATCAAAGATGAGAACCAAGCATGTAAGATAATGCTCTATTGCTTGGCTTTTTGGTTCATCATATATGATATGCTGAAATATCTCAAATTTCTCTGCTGCTGAAGGTGCTGCATTAAACAATAGGAATTGGAAGCAAAGAGATTTTTCTTTCTGTGTGTAGAAGTAAAAACAGTGGAAACTACTTCCAAGACCAGAATCACCAGTGCTTTTGAGTGCAACCTCAATGAGATGTTTTAGATCTCCAGCACCAGAGCAGCACCCTGGTAGCTTTGCTACCTCACTACTGTTTTTATATGTTGCTAACAGACTATTCCTTTCCAGATAATGGCTCCATGCCACAATATGGTTTCAAACCTTTGGGTTGACAATTCATATCAGCCATCTGGAGGTCTGCTTCACCAAGTGCTTTGCAACTTTACAGTGATCCAGAGTTCATTGACTTTCTATTGTACTGCAATCTTATAATTCTGCATTGCTTGTGGGAAATGGGCCCCATTTTGGGTGCATTTCTTGGTGGGACATCAGCAACTTCTTGTCTGGAACTTTGTGTTTATTTCATCCTATTCATTGGCTACAACTTCATACCGCTGTGTTAAGTGAGGGAAATGGGCCCCATTTTGTGTGCATTTCTTGGTGGGACATCAGCAACTTCTTGTCTGGAACTTTGTGTTTATTTCATCCTATTCATTGGCTGCAACTTCATACTGCTGTGTTAAGTGAGGGAAGATGTCAGGCTCTGAAGTATGTTTTTGAGGATGTGTTTTAGCCACCAGAACCAGTTTGGAGTCTGCCTGAGACTCTTGCTTAACGCCAGGTGTTAAAACACATGCACATTTGTTTTGCAGTGTTTTTTAAGCCATCTGTATGTTCCTTTTTCCAAATTCCCAGCCCCCAGCCACCGCAACCCAAAGCTCCTGAAGTGCCCTGGTCGGAAACAGACTCTGCTGTCCATCATCTTACAGACAACACTTTTGACAGCTTCCTGGAGGATCACCCCTCCACTCTGGTCATGTTCTATGCCCCATGTGAGTAACTCACTCTGCAGGTTGCATGTCAGCAACACTTATTCACTAAGAACTGAGGAATTATTATAAAATCCACATTGTGGTGCAAGGAAATACCATACAGTATTAGTGATGATAATGAAAGTTAATGGTAATGGCAGAATGGGACATATGAAATGCAGAACCTAATGGTGGAAGGTTCTTAGTGGGTTTATGAAAAGTGGATTAAACTCTTTTTAACTGCACTGAACGCTTCAGTGCTTTCTATTAACGTCCTGCTATGGGTTTTACAAAGCATTTCTCGCCTGTTAAGCAAGAGAGGGTTTCAGTGTTGATGATTTTTAATGGTATTGTACCCCTTTCCCCTAATCTGGACCTCCTCCAGTTGGAGCCCAGTTCTTTTTTCCCTGTGAACAACAAAGGCCCCACACAATGTCCTGGCTGTAGGAGGTGCATTCCTAGTCCCAAATCTGTGATGCTTACCCCCTACCCTAGAATGGACCCCTATCAGAATGGACTGCATTGTGCAGCACACCATGATCTCTCTTTGACTCACAGAGGCTGTCATCTGAGTCACAGACCCAGTCACTGTTCTTTTCTAACACCCTGAGCCCCTCTGTGGCACTCCGCTCACTTTCCACACCACCGCTGACTTAATTTGGCTCTCTGCCTTCACACCTCTGTGGCGCCATCCCTCGCTGGTTCATCTCTGCAAAGCAGAGCAAAGGTGAACAGCAAAGCAGACCGATGAGTAGCCCTGAGGACTGGAGCACTGCCGTCACTTCTTCTCCACTGCTGCCCATGAGGCCCACGTTGGGGCCACATTTTGGTGGGCAGCTCAATGGACCAGACAAGTCCAGTCATAGCCCAGTGGAGACAGCTTCCAAGCTGGGTCTAGTTAGACAAGCAGGACCTGGCCCTCTGCCCTCCGAATTATCCTGCCTTACCTGTTGTTCAGCCTATAAGACCACCACTAGAGAAACACTTTCAGCTGTATTCAGAATGCATATTTTTTATTTTGATTTTCCAGGTGAACCTTTGGACATAAAAATGGCTGCACTGCTCTCGCTGTTATGAATCGGGTTGTGGCGGTTGTGAGCGTGTCCCAGAATCACTGGACACTGTTAGTTGTTCTTTTAATTATTATCAAGAAAGAAATTGAAGGAACCAACAACTATGAATAGTGTGTGTGAAGGGGAATGTGTTGCAATATATAAGCATGAAGAAATAGACTGAAAATAAAATACCTAATAAGAAATAGGTCACTCTTCACCTTCACCAACCTTTCAGTCCTTTACGCAATAGCTTCATAAATATCCTGAACTGTGTGTAGTGATAGATATTTCTTATGTAACAAGAAAGGCATCCAGTTCTTTGAGGCCTGGGGAACATGGTTTCATCTTTCACTGTTCACTGGGCCATGTTTTGTGTTCATTACTATGGGTTATGTTGTGTAATTTTGAGATAAAAAGAGCATGGCCACTTATTCCTTTTTCCTACAGATATTTAGAATGTGGCACATTTTAAATGTACAACAGTAAAAACCGAGGAGTATAGTTTAAGGTTTAGTTTAAGGATCGCCATAAAACATCATTTCATAATTTGGCCAAAATTTTAATGTTTCACTTGTACATTATGAAGCAAGTAAACAAAGTAGTACAGGGCTGCCCATAAATGCCCCTTACATGGTCTACAGTGGGAATTTGAAGCTTAATGGGTTTCTATTTATGGAACCTCCATCATTAGCTTCTTAATTACAATTGTAATTGGGTGGAGAATGAAGAATGGATCAGATATCCAATGTGAGGGTTGTGTGTCCCTCTGAAACGCCACTTATTAATGTCTTTTGTCTGCGAAACCAAGGTGTTTGTGCTTCTTGTTTACAAATATTTCTGGTCAAATGAGGGATTGCAAGATTTTACATTACATTTTCCCTACATACAAAACGGAGAGGGTTTGGTAGAATACCCAGAAATAGTAGTCCTCTCCAAAAGGTTGTGTCATCAAGTTTTTTTTTTTTGTGCATTTTTGCTTTCTCTAGGGCTTACCATATCTGGTCTGAAGAGACATGTTCCTCAGCAGCATCAGATAGACTTCTGGTTTTTATTTGTCCTCAGTCCTGTATCTGCCAGAAACCAACAAAAAATGAAGTACCACAGTAGAACAAAAGAAACGTTTCTTGGCTGAAAAAGTGTGAAAGAAAAAAATCCATTACGTCTCAGAAAACTGAAAATTATTACTAATTGCAGAAAATAGTTGAAAAAGTTGGAAGTTTGGTTTTAACCAACAATCAATTTCAAAACCTCTTAAGAAAAAAAGTATTCCATACCAAAATGATGCAAATTTCTTCACAATGAACCCTCGCTAAGATCAGCTATACATCTGAGAAATGGGGTAGTGACTTCAGCTACTGCTAACACACATGAAATGAGTGGTCTTCAGAATCAGTCTTACAGGATTTGACTTGAGTCATTTTGTTTAACCACCAGTAGCAATTTTGACTCAGACTTTTCATACAGAGTTCAAAGTTACTACATTTTCATTTTTGTTCAGTAATGATATAAACTATACAACCAAACAAACAACAATGTAATATATGCCAAGCATATATTAGCAGAATTTTATAAATTACATCTTTCAACTTTTTTTTAAACCAATTTAGTCCTTTCTTATGTCCTTTTGGTACCTTAGTTCTGAGTCACGTTTGCTTGAAAATGTTTCAGTGTGTTTACTCATTTAATTCTATTGCATGAGCTTACACAGAGGACATAAGTCTGGCAACCCTTTTCAAAGATCACTTACAGTGCTGGGTTTGTTCAAAGCAGGTGTTAACAAGGTAGACAATCGGACCATGACGATCCAAGATGAAATATTGCATTGCAGGTAGTACACAATGAACTTATGGTGGGACTAGAAATAACACTTTAATGAAATGAAGTTAATACCCTGCAATGTACCGGCATCCCATGCAGGCTGTATTCCTACCATAGTATCCTCTGCTTCTGGAATGGGTTCCAGACCACTGCAACCTTGACTTTAAAAAGTGAAGTGTGTGAGTGATTGAAAATGCTGTTAAATGTTATCCTCTTTGCATAAGATGAACAGATGATGAATGTGAAATCAAAGTTTTACAGCAAATTTTTAATTTATTGTAGCTTAATGGTCCTGCATTGGACAAGTGGTGGTTGATAATAAATGAATAAATGATAATATAACATTAAAACACAATAAAATTTGTTGCCATTGTCATTGACATGCATACAAATGCCTTTTATTTTGGCAATTAGATTAATTTTAGGTGACATATTTTTCTTCTGGGAACCAATTATTATTTTGTCCCTCCATAAAAAATAATGATAATTCAAGCCCCTCAGAATGGGAATTCGCATAAGAGTGATTTCTCAGAACAATTTAAACCCATTATGTGGGGAACGGCTGTGTATTATTCTAACTCTGGGTCCTATAACAAAAGCATTTGTCAGGCAGACGTCTTTATGTCTCGCTTGTTCTGTACAATTTTTTTTTTTTTAATACTGTGCCATGTCTATAGTTAATGTAAAACTGGTTTACAGTAGGTACCCGACTGAATTATTGGGAATGACCTCTAGGTGGAATTCATGGGCACTAGTTAGTCACAAACGGTAACTTCTGTTTCAGATGACATACAAATTTATAGTAGGAAAAAATGTGAATTTGAGCCTGTAGGGAACATATCACAGCAGTTAGTGACCCCTAACTTTTAACATGTTGCAATGGCTCTCTAGTTGCAAGCTGTAACTACCAGTCCTACACTGGTGTTCAGGAACCTTTGCACGTCATCCTGTGCACCCTGTGTGCTAGTGACTCATTCTTCACCCGTAATTGTAATGGAGTTGGCCTGACAGTAATTATACTTCATTTCATGATCATTTCATATTCTTTTGAAAAGTGTTGATAAAATGGAGCTGGATTTAGCTAGTTATTATCTGGAATTACAGCTTTAAAGAAATAATACAGTGCTGTGGAAAAGTGTCTCATTGTCATCTTACCTTAAAAGTTAAAAGTTATGTATGGATATTTTCCATAGCATTACAGCATTCCTCCATGTATTTTGACAGACTTGCACTGTTTTCATCCTGGCATGCCACTCACGAATGGTCTAAAACAAGTGATTTATGCCCATTTTTTTCCCATGTTCTCATCGCAGTAATGCTGTGTTCCCCGTGTCACTGTCTCCAACAGGGTGTGGTCACTGTAAGAGGATGAAACCAGAATATGAAGAAGCAGCCCAACTCCTCAACAAAGCTAATGATGTGAGTTGCTGTGTGTGAGTGTGTGTGTCACGCAGAGGCAGGGAACTGTTCATCCTTGAAAGGACCTAGGGTTACAGTGAAAGCACCTGTGGCCTGAAGTCACACTGCGATCAGTCTTGGCCGGGAGAAGAGAATCTGGACTCAGTTTTGCTCTGTTTGGTTTTGATTAGCTGGGTGTGTCGGTGTCATAGTTTTGCTGTTCTCCAGAGTCAGGAAAAGGCCAATAAAATCAGCAGAGCTTTATGATCGTAGCTATTAGCTCATTCTTAAGCAGTCCCAGCAGTCATCACCCTGGACTAGCTGTGCGGCTCTTTGACTCGCTCTGGAGTTCAGTTTGAGCTCTTCTGCATTACCTAATGTAAGCGCATGCTGGAGCTCTTTCAGCGCTGTCTTCTGAGACCTGTGATGTCATTTATTTTTCGTTCTGCCTCGAACCAAAACTTACGTTATAGGTTTCTCTCTTTTGCGTTTGTTATTTTCCGCTCCAGTGAGGTTAGGGATTAATAAATTAAATGTGAATATTTATCTGAAGGAATAGCGGTGTAACTGATACTGTGAAGCCGAAGATTTGCAAGATGTTATCATCTGCTGATGTATAAAAACAGTTGTGCAAATGCACCAATGTTTTTTTTTTCTGTTTGGAAATTAGCAGTTGAAAGGATGGATTAAATTCCATGACTGTGTATTGTGGCGAAATCCCCTTAAGCCCCACCTCCACTGTTGAGTGTTTAGCTATGACGCCATAGTCCAGAATGGATTTCTTGTAAAATAGATGTTGTTGTTGTTGTCCTTGTCGTTGTGTGTGTGTTTTTTTTATAAATGATTCAATGTTCTGCCTTTCCCCATGACATTATTCCAAGTAAAGCCACAAGTCAAGAAGCCCACACTCAGCATCAGAAGCCTTGAATTATGTTTTATACAGACCATGTGTTCTCACACTTCAGGTGAGCTGTGAGCTTACCTGTCTTAATTCTGAGCTGAGAAATATAAGCAGGGCAGAGGACTGGCTGACGTCTTCTCAGCGTCCTACAGCCCTTGCCTGCTGGAGCTGAAGGATCTTTAATGATAACATAATACACCATTTGTGTGTTTTCACTTTCTTTCTTACATGCATGGTCCACCCAGAGCCCAGCAGTACTGGCCGCAGTGGATGCTACTGTCCATAAGGCTGTGGGCGAGCGATACAAGATTCCAGGTTTCCCAACAGTGAAGTACTTTGAGAATGGTGAAGACAAGTACACACTAGCTGACCTGAGGACCAAGGACAAGATCATCGAGTGGCTGCAGAAGTAAGATCGGTCATCTTTTCTCACTCTTCTCAGCTTTTCTGTGTTCCTGTTGTTTGCTGTGCAGTGTCGGATGAATATAACTGGGTTTAGCTGAAGGAATTCCAGGTCCCTGCTATCAGTGCTTGAAGGGGAGACAAGAAAGAGGAGCCAGAGAATGTGACTAGCAAGGGACAGGAAAGAGCACTGAGAGCTTATGAGAAGCGCTGGTGTGCAAGAAAATGTCACCGTATTGTGAAGTGCTTGTACGGCATGCTGCTGAGTAATGGCCTACTTCACATACGGCCTGTTATAGTGAGGGTCGGCATATATGTACGCATCAGGGTTTGAAGGTCAGTGAAATGTAGCAGCATCTGCAGACGTGCACTCATACATTCTCATAAAAGTCATCCCCCTCTTCCATACTCAAGCTAGGTCACCTCTGTACAAAAACACCATTAGACTATTAATATTGAACAACTTTAAAATGCTGTGCTGACACTTGACTCGATGTTTGAATGCTTGTGACCTTGTTTTGAGTATAAAATGGGATCCTTTCAAAGAAAACTTTGTCGCCAAAGTGATCGCCGAATTCCATTTTCTGTTAGTTAATACGAATACGCAAGCGTAATGTACCAATGTCGTCACCCTCAGAGTTAACTGCAGTATCCTTTCCGAGTCTCTCTCCTCCTTCTTACACGTAAGTGTGCTCACAGCACAGATGCAATCGCTAACACAGTTGAACATAGTAAAATTCATTTAGAAAATGCGAAGGCCTCTCTGTGTTTTACAGTCAAGTAAAGATCAGCTATATCCACCCAGTTAATGCTGCATGTTATTACAGCACACCCACAAAATTGTTGTAATGCTAAAATGATGCAAATATTGCCTCAGCCCATTTCCTCCTTGTGATGTGGTATATTGAATGATGAATGATGTTTAAAGCACGCGTGACCAGGAGAGGAGAATAACAGTCTCACACAACTGGACAGAATTTCATCTGCACAAGAAAGAAGTGCACTGGAGCGTCGTCGGTACAAAGCAGCATCTGAGATTTCACCTCTTTCTTGCTGCCAAAGGTGCAGCTCTGATAATGCACCTGCTTTTCAAAGTATTTTTTGTATCCATTAGCTTCGGATCAGTAGCTCTCTTTAACACGCCAAAGGTCCCGCTTAGGTGCTCAGTCTACTTTCTGAGGTCAAACTTAGATTACGCCAAAGACCACTGCACGCTGCACTTCTCGATCCATTTAATCTGAATCCCATCTGTCATAGCCCTCAGGCCCCACCTCCTCCAGAGCCGTCATGGGAGAACAAGCCTTCCAGTGTCAACCACCTTGGAGTAGAGGACTTCCGTGAGGCTCTTAAGAAGAAGAAGCATACCCTGGTCATGTTCTACGCTCCATGTAAGCAGCCTTCTTGTGACTATTTCCCTGACTTGAAACACTTGTATGACCACACACCACAGGTTACTGGGCAAACTGGGCAAACCCCCTGCTGTCTTACCATCTTCATGTTGTACCTGACTGAAGCGTTGGGGACTGGCTAGCAGTGTATTTTGTCACTCAAATGGTATTGAGATCACATTCTGTTCGAGGCTGGGCCAGCTCTGCTACACCTGGACAGTTTTCACTGTGCGTTGCTCACACTTTTCTCCTTGTCTGGTTAAGGTTTTTTATTTTTTTTGTTGAAGGCTAACCTGTTGTTGATGTCAGAGAGGCTTATAGAGTGTGGAAAATGGGTTATTTTCTGGCTGGAGATCTGTACGGTTTTGTCAAGAATAACAACAGGATCCTGAGTGCCAGAAGGGAAGTGAATAACTCCTCAGTCACACGCTATCCATAACTGCTTGTAACTTATACAAAATGGAAATCATTTTCTTTAACTTTTTGTTCAGTTCTAGGCTGTGGTAGTCCAGAGCCTATCCTGGAAACACGACATAAGGCCGAGTAGGGTGCACTCTAGAATGGACACTAGTTCATCGCAAGGGTAGACACACATAGTCACTCACACTTAGTCACACACTATGATCACTTATATCACCACTTCTTATGAACCACATGTCTTCGGACTGTGGGAGGAAACCAGAGCGTGCTGATGAAACATTACAGATTAATCTGGTTTTAAACCTGGGCCCAAACAGCTTAGAGGCTGTAAGGTGGCAACACCATCCATTGTGCCTCTGTGCTGAGTGACTTTTCTTATTACATCACAGAGGTCTCACTAAAGGGGGAACAAAGGAAACACTTCCACTGTCTCACTCTTTGATTGGAACTTTTTGGTATGGGGCAAAGCAGCGAAACAAAAGAACTTAGATGAAATTAAACACCTTCACCATCTTTTCTAAAAGATTAGCTTTTTATGAAAGAGCAGCCTTGTTTTATGGGGGAAAAAACACTTTAATCTCCCTTCTCTTTGTCCTGAAAGTTTTTAATCCATTATGAGCCATTTGCTTGTTTAAGGATTAGCATGATCAAACTGTTTTCTAACATGTTGAGAGCTGTATCCCAGGTAATATGTAAATTGTTAGAAAAGCTCTATCTTAACCTCAGCATCAGCTTCTGAGACTGTCAGCTCCTACCTTCTGAAATAAATTATAGGGTATTTTGTAGTCTTTGGGAACTGTGCAGTAATTATATATCCCTTTTTTAATGACAGATCATTGACATTTTGTTTATCATTTGTAATTAAGTGAAATAAATGACCAGGAACATGACTAACTCGGGAAAATGTACTGTCTGTACTGTCCTACTGTGGAAACAAAAAAGTAGTCATGGCAGAGGTATCAAGGCCTATATGAATAGTTCATCTGAGATTCGCTGTGACATATGCAGCGTGGGGAATTATTAAATGAATAAATGGGGAGGACATGAGTGACTGAAGGACCAGAGTGCCATCCTGAAGAAGGAGTGCGGTCTGGGATTTTTTGTTTGCAGTGGGGGAAAATGAGCCCTCCAGCTGATGAAAAACATATAAAGAGAGAGGTTATATTGGAGCTATTTGGATTTATTTACTCAGGCAATGTCTGTCAGGCTATTTTACAAATCCATTCTTTGTTAGGTGTACAACAGTCTGTTGTGTTTATGGTGACTTGTAAGGGGGCCCTTAAAACCGATCCCTGTTATGGTGGATTCATTACATTTCTCGAATGGCGACATTAAGAGCCAGAACACGTTGACTTTATATATTTGTAGATGTATGGTTGGTACATTCAAAGTTAAATGTAATTTGCTGCAATGCCCGTTTATAAATGAGGGAAAATGCAGTGGCTTTCTTATCAAACATTGAGCAGAGAAGAACCATGGAACACACACGTTACTCTGGGCTGCAACTTGAAACGTAAAACACTAGAGCTGGTTAAGACTGTTTTGTATCAATGGAAGCACTTAGGTTACTTTAGTTGGATTTCTGAGCAGAAACTTGCTAAATGGCTCATGACGTAGTTTATGAGTCTTTTATGCTTGTCTTCTCAACAGATGGGCTAATATATGTAGCATGACTGCACAAGTTCTTAGTTCCAATGATGAATGTTTTGTAAGTCCATAAAATAGTGGTAAAGAAAAGCCAAAGTGATCATTTAATTCCAATAAAGCAGAAATTCAGTCTCCCTGCAATGGGTGTGATCCACAATCCCGATGACCCGGTGCAAGTTAGGTGCAAGAGCCTGGTATCCATTGTCTCAGTCATCTATGAATTAGTATAAGTCCATGGAAAAAGCAATAAGAATACATGTTCTGCCTTGTCAAGTGATGCAGAATTTGGAACAAACATTCCTTCTGCCAGCAAAATAAATTTTGCTCATATTGCCTAGTAATGTGCTGTTTCTTGGATGCTCAGAAATTAAATTTGCTTCTGGGGTTTGAATTTGAAACCTCACAAGTCAAGATCCATTGCACCCACCCAACACGGTCATTGTTTTTGTAAGATAAATTTGCTAATTTCTCAGAGTTCTCAGATCTCAGCAAAACTGGACATCAGCTCCACTATCTTATGATAACCTTCATCTTCTGCTTAGGAGGCAGAGATGAAGGAGAGAGGGAGGGGGGGGACAGAGTAACTTCAGCTTATCTGTGAGTCTTTGTTTTTCAGTTCTGGGTTTGGGCCAGTGAAGCACAGCCAAACTGACCTGACAAGTGCATTTGAATTCAATCTGACTCTTTAAGTCTGGTAATAAATGTGGGGAAAAACAGTCCCACACTCAATTATTCATTGTGTCACTCAGCAGCCACAAATAGGGTGCCATACATAGTCTCAGAGTTATGGCTTTGTTTGAACATCAAAATGTGGTAAACCAACCACAACATTCACATAACTTGCCCTATACGTAAAAACTAGCGTTCTGGAGTTGCTTTCGCTTAATAGGTTTCATGACACTGCTTTTGCGAGTAGTTCCTGCATGGCACTGGCAAGATTATTATTTCATGGACATCATTTTTTTCCCTCTTTCCCATGACTATGGGATTTGTTTAAATATGGCTACATAAAATGCAGGATGGGCAAACTAAGGGTAAGAGAAGCAAAAGCTGCATCATCCTAGACAGTAAGCCAATTGGGAGAACTTGGAAAGCCCAGTGAAAGGTGATTTGTACTTTGTATTTGCAAAGTAAGTGGTCATTAGTTATCAGGCTGCACTTCAGTTCCTGCAAATGATCCCTCCATGACACTGGGAATGGGAGGTCAGTGATGCATGGGATTGATCAGCTGTCTTTGCTAACAAGTAGAACTATCAGGAGATGGAGCAGCATGATTTGGAGTGGATCCAAGAGTATAAACTTATCACAAAATTCAGTGTTGTTTCGCAGAGAGGCCAGCAACTAAAAAGACAAGGTTTACATGGTTGGATATTAAGAAGTGATTGACTGTGGCAGCACCCTAACAGCTTTTGTTCACAGCGGGGCTTTAAAAAAAGTTCACCGGCATATTGGACAGAAAATTTCCACAAAATAAAGGAAGTCTCTGATTCTTTACCTTAAAAAAGTATGTAAAATGGGAGCTAAGGGACCTATATTTATGAGTAGAAATGTAGAAATGTTTTGCTGAAGATAAAGGTTGTTCACAAGGTTGTTCTTGTCTACAGTATTTTGAAACCACGTAGAGTTCCCCCAGAATGTCTGCCCTCCACTTTATGTCCTTAATATTCAGATGGGTGTGTGCATTGTGACTGCATCTATCCATCCATTTTCCAGCTTCCTCTTTTTCTTTTTCCTCTAATTTTGTCCAGCATTAGTCTTTTTAAAATAATACAATCTGAGCCTGATGTGTGACAGGCTCAATTTTGTCATTTGTGTTCCCAAACAGTTTTTTGGAACCAAGCTCTATTTGTTTCTTATCATGGTTATCTGTGATCTTAAAAAGTCATCTCTGCTGCCAAAGTTCAAAGGAGTCCATGTTTTCCCCATCTTTCTTCCTGTCTTCCTTATTCAGTGTCCAGCTTTTACGTTTATATAGAGTTATTGAAGATATACCATTAGCTTGCACAGTTCTAGTCTTCATTCGTGTGGATGCGTCACCACATTTTAAGGTCTCTTCCGGGTCATTTGATGCAACCCTACAAAGCGTTAGACTTCAGTGTATCTCTTCACTGCAAGATCTCCTACTGTTCTTTATTTATGCCAAGAGGCAAAAGTTGTCATGACTTTGTGTCTTCACCACCAGCAGGACAAGTCTGCTGAGCCATTTCTCATCGTTTCAGTTTTTTCCCCACATTTAAATGTAGTCCCATTTTTTGCTTTCTACTTTGACTTTTTTAAATTAGATTTTTAGGTGGTCTTCATCTCCTTTTTTAGTGGTATCATCATTATATAACCAGTTATTTGTCTTCTTTCCACCAGTTTTGAATTCACTTTTCTTGTTTCATGGTTTATCATTTCTCAATGTGTTTGTACAAGTTAAAAAGTTAAAAAGAAAGTATGCGGCCCTGTCTTATTCTTTTGCCAGTTGAAAACCACTGGTTTTCTGTGTTTTAACTGTGACCTCCTGTCCACATTCTTCATCTAATGATCAGATTTCCCAGCATTTTCCCTGGTACGTTTTGACAAGCTTGAGACAATCGTTGGCTTTGTTGTAGTCAACAAATACATGTACAGCTTCTTCTGGTGTTCTCTGGCTTTTTCATATATCCATCACACGGCATCATGCCTCTTGTTCTGAATCCTTTTCTGAATTGGACAGTTTTTTTTCTGACATTCTATGTTGAATGACCTTGTGTATAATCTTACCGGCCTGTTAAATCTTGTGTATGTTTTTCCAGATTTTTTGGCATAAATTGGTGAATTCTGTGACTGATTGTTCAGTTGCTAACATAACTTCAGTCACAATTCCATCTGTCCCAATGGCTTTTCTTCTTTATAGTGACTTCAGTGTTGATCTCATTTCATTCTCTTCTATGAGAGCTACTTGTGTGTTTTCTGAGTCTTAGATGTTGGTCTCTGTTGTACAAATCTTTCATGTGCTCCTTCCATCACTCCATCATCCACACACAGTTTGTCATCTGTCCATTTCCATCTGAAGCATTTAAATTAGACTTTGAAACTTCTTTGTCATTTCTTGAATATTTGAATAATAAAGTTTCAGTTTCCTTTGGATGTATTGCTAAAAAACTGATTTTTGTCTTTCCTGGTAAGTGAACAACTGTATTACTTTTCATTCACCTTGTCCTCATTCTTCTGGATGGCCTCATCCTTACTTGGTGATTTTTACTGTGTGGTTTGGCATCCATTTAGGAGTCGTGTGATTTTTAACTGCAGTGGTCTTGTTTATTTTTCATTTTTAATGGTCTTTTTTAGTTGTATCCGAAGTTCTTGTGGTTCTCTGTCACTGAGACTCTGAGTCTCAAAATGACTGCACATGGAGGGCACAAAACACACATCTACGTATACACATTATGCAGTAGAGATAGAACTCACAGGTTTATCTGCAGCAGATGTTTCAAAAGTCATCTACTGCTGAACATGTTTCTTAGCTCTCATTCTAAAGATTCCAATGTTTCCTTGTTCAGTTAAATATCTTCAAATGACTTTGTGAGAATTCAGTAATTTTTGACATTCTTAGGTCTTGTAGTAATAAGACACACATACTTACTAATGTGATGTCTTGCCCATGAAAGTGTAATGAAATACATGGTGCAGTAAGTTCTAAGACTGACCACCTTGTGGTGCCATTGTGCTGCATGCACTGATGGCTGCAAACCAGACCAGCGCCACATGGCAGACAGGGCTTGAGAGTTTATGAGTATACCACATATACCACATATTTGTAAATGTAGCATGAAAATTGAGGCAAGTTATCTAAGAATGGTTTCTCGTGCAGCTCAGACCAAAAAGCAGCTGCTGAGCCCAGTGTTGTTATTTGAAAAACCTAAGTGACTTACAGGTTTTGCTGTGCACCTTCTCTTCCCCCATCCTAGGGTGTCCCCACTGCAAGAAGGCAATCCCGCACTTCACAGGAGCAGCTGAGCTTTTGAAAGACGATCGCAAGGTAGGCTGTTACCCTCCACAGCCCTTTAACATTAACCCCTGCCCCCATTCACCATCCGCCCTCTCCGATTTTACCATCACCAAGGACCTCTAGCATTAGGAAAGCATTTGGCTTTTTAATCGTGTTGACATTCTTTACAGAACACTTTAAAAACAATAATAACTTTTTTCAACAAATATCTGGATATATTACACAGAGTGTCATGCTTTCCTCTTTCCTCTGGCTTTTGCTTCTGGTGCCCCATTCTGTTATTCACCACATAGGAATCTGGAAATGTATTAGTCAGAATTTCTGGATGAGGCACTGCATTCAACCGCAGTTTCCCCATGGTGCACTATCATTTTTATCTACTTGCATGTTGTATTTCTGTTTTATAGTTTGTTTTCTGAGAGTCAGAGCATTGCACTCAGTAAGTCATTTATCAGTCATAGTGAAACTTTTTTAGCAACATACGTTCTAATAACCTAGTCCTATACACTGTGGGTTCTCATCTACCCACCTGGGAAGTCTTTACAGAAATTCAAAGCAGCACTGATCCTAATGATGAAGTATTATTCTACTGCTAATATTGTTTTTCAAGGAATGTGAATATTATGTCATTCATATATTCTCTTTGTGTATGTATGTGGTTCAGCATAAAAATGTGCCTGACATAATTAAAATGTTAAATATAAATATAAAGAAGTTTTTATGGGGGAGTATAGTTGTCCAGTGCTAAGAGTGCCTTACATGTTTTACGAGAAAATGTACCGGTCGACGTGCTGACATAGCGTTCCCTTACCTTTTTCTATATTACTGCAATCCGGTGGGCCTGGATTACCAAAGTGTCTGTCTGGAATAAACTTTTGTCAGACCGCTGTTTCACATGTAATGTCATTTGGGTGGCCTGAATCTAGAGTGAACTGTACTGCAATAGCTCGCTTCCTCCTGGACTTGTTGTAGAAAATGCCAAAGTCACAGTTTGAGGTCTGGTAAGATCAGATAATCTGCATTGTTTCTTTAGCAGAAGCTAAAAAAACATGCAAAGAAATATCCTCTCATGGTTGTTGTTGCATTTAAGGGAATATCGGGAACTGTTTAAAAAAACATACATACATGCATGCATACATATATACACACACATACATACATACATACATACATACATACATACACACACACACACACACACACACCTGCACAGATCATGTGGACTGGCATTCACTGGCTGTATAATAGCCTACAGATAAAAGATAAAAGATTTAAAACATGTATTCACTGAATGTTTGGGTTTTTTAATCAAGAAAAATGCTGTAATAACATGTAATTTACGTAATTGTACTTCAACTTTAACCTAGTGGATCGGTAGGTTTGAGCACAGTGCTGACCACCCCCTGCAGAACTTGACGGAGTGAAAAGATGGCCTCTGGGGAATCTGAAATGATGAGCTCTTGGGCCGCTTTGATGGGGGGAGTGTAGTCCAGTTGCAGGTAAATGACTTTGAGGAACCACACAGTTCTGGCATCACATCTTGATCCTGACTTTGCACCTGGAAGAATGAGAATGCCTGCTTAGTCATTTTGCAAGGAACACTTGCTTTATATTACTTGACAGCTGCCTGCAGACCTGGGATTGCAACCTGTCAAATTTGTTTAGCCTCAGGTGTCCCACAGTGTGTCCCGCTATAGCGTTCGATATGCTGCACTCCAGCTGATTTTGAAGAGGCAAATGCCAACCGCAGCACAGCGATGGATTGCGAGGGCAGCTTTAAATAGGTAGAAATGGGCAAACTGAAAGGAGAATCCATTGAAACTGTTTACAAAGTGCATGACTAAACAAGGCAGAGCATAAATCTGTTCCACTGTTGTAATGACTGTTGCTTTTTTTCCCATATAAATTGTGTAGCTTGAAAGGAATGTATTACTTGTCTTTCTCTCTGGGGGAAAACGTGTGAACAAATGAAGGAGGCTGGGAAGCACATAGAACGATAACTCAATGGACTACCTTGTTATAGTTCCTATTTACTACCCAGACAGTCAAATACAATATAAGCAGATACTGTGAATCCAGATGATACTGCATGTAGTTCGTTGTGGCAGAAATTCTATCTGAATGACAGTCCAAACAGTCAGGATATTGGACATGTCCAGTAGTTATTTGCATTAGAGCAGGCCTTTGTTATGGATCCTGGTACACTTTCCATTAGCAGGCATGGTTTTTGAGAGGAGGCAAGTAGGGATGGTGCTACGTCAGAAAATCTGACTGCTGGTACCACTGTGAATGTATGTGTCTGTTACCTATATACATATGTCTTTTATCCAGGACACTTCCATGCTATATTTGTACGCCTTCTCACCGTACTTTCTCAAGATACGGTGAACACCCTATTTGCTCTACACACCACCTTCAAGTTTCCAATGCTGTGTTCAGATAACCGTATTTAAATATACATGCAAGAAAATGTATGTGTCCATCATATATCTAGTTTTAGTTTAATTGACATGGCACAGGGGATCTCAACACATAGGAGAGTCTTGCTCTGCAGTTGACCACTAGTGATCACCCTTTTTCTCCACTGTCACCATCCCAGATCGCCTTTGCAGCAGTGGACTGTACTAAAGGGCAGAACCACGACATGTGCGGACAGGAGGGTGTCGAGGCCTACCCCACTTTCAACTACTACAACTATGGCAAGCTTGCTGAGAAGTACAATGGAGAAAGAGGGGTGAGTGGCAAGTGTACTATCAAGGTCCTCAATGTTACATCGGCAACAGGACAATAATAACTTGATGTAAAATATATAGCCTGTGCTCTTCATAGAGAAATATACTGATGGACCACCCTATTGTGGCTGTGCTCAAACAGGAAGGGTATTGTGATAGACTATAGAGAAGGCTGATGGAGTGGTGAAATGGACTGAAAGTAGGGCAAATAAAAAAATTAATGCCCAGTTTGGCCCCTATTCTTAAGAGCACATCAAATAGGAAGTAAACAGAATGTTTGGGCAGCTATGTGTAGAGGAATCAAAATGACCTGGAAAGAGACCTGAAGTAAACAGTGAATAATGCAGCATGGCTGCTTTTAACATTTCGTCACGGAATTGGAGAAGAAAAGAAAAGAGGTGTGTATCCAGTTTGCAAGTTCTGTTTGGAGCCAGATATAAAGCGATCCAAACAGTAGATTGTCATCATAGAAATATGAATACTTTATCTGGGTTGTGCTTGCCAAGACCCACTCCTGGAGCAAACCCAGGGGACAGTGTTTGTTGGTGAACGCCTGTTGGCAAAGTGATCCTCATACCCTGGCTGGGCACAGCCCAAAAAGACTACATGGGGCTGCCTTTTAGACTCACCACCTTAAAGGTGACGTGTGGGAGTTGTGTACAATGCCTTTCATACGATGGGAGAAGACAGGACAGATCTATATGGCGGAGTCCACTACAGTGAAAACTCGCTCTTGGGATACGGCATAGCTCCGATAGGAAAGGATCCAGAAGTTCACTTTAAGGTAGATGTAATAAGTCATATCTGCATGGTCTGAACCTATGTGATGAGTTATTAGACTTCGGTGTGAGTCATGACCAGCCATAACAGGTACAATGTTCGAGCAAAAAGTGCATCACAAATATACTTGATAAAACAGTGCATTAGGCCAACATTTGAACTTGATTACAATGTCATAGTTGTAGAACAAGGCTACTAAGCTGCTAACCCGACGGCACCTGGAAGGATCTTTTCAACAAACAGAAAACCCTAAGGAGTAATGAACGTTTCCTGAGAAAATCTGGCTCAGATTCCGGTTCACAGTGGGTTTAATTCCAAAAGATGCGGATGTAGAGTATGAACAGACCCTCTTCAAAATTGCTATTATGGAAGCTACGGCTGTGGGTGTTAGGTAGGAGTTGCATGACTTGGCAGTATAGTAAGACCCTCTTAGTGGACACCAACGGGAAAAGAAGCTGTCGGGTTAAAAAAGGAGGCCTACTTTGCATTAATAACACGGAAAACTCCAAATAAAAGCTACAGACTGGTTAAAATGTCCAGCAGTGGCTGCAGAATCAAAAGCCTGAAAGTGGTAGGAGTGTGGAGAGGCTATGAAAAGTGAAAAGGGTTTTGACAAACTATCCAGCGAGAAAAGGAGAGTAAATCAGAATGTTTTCCAGGCTCTTCTTGACAAAGATAAGGCTGGACCTCAAATAAGGATACACTTGGGTGGTAAAAGAAACACTTTTCAGGAACTGCTGAACCCAGTACCCATCCATCCAGAAGATTATCTACTAGGCAAAAACGAGGTCAGGTTATGTCTTCGGTCTGGCCTGGAATACTGGAAAACTGTTATGCTGGGCAACGGAAAGTGCGATTTACCCTTCTCAGCTGTTGCAGCTGACATCACCCTCAACAGGGCAGGCAGCTTGGAAACCTTGGAAACTATGGATGGATGATACGTGCCATTGATTGAACATTGATACGGAACATCTCTCCAGTTGTATTTCTGATGAAAGCTTGCAGTGAAAACACACTGTGTTGTTTGTCGTGCTTCATTTTCTGGAGATACAGTAAGCGGGAGCGTAAAATACTTCAGCTGAGGGGATTTTGCCATATTTGCCACCTGTTGTCTTAAAAACTAAACTGTAAAATGCTGTCCTGTAGAGAAGATAACTAAGCCAACCGAAACTAACACTCTTGCCTCTATATGATCAGGAGGACGACTTCACGGGCTTCATGCGAAGGCTGCGGGAGCAGGACCAGGATAAGGTTGGCAAACGGAAGGAGGAGCTTTAAAATTGATGTCTCGAGAATGGGGTGGAGTGTGTTTGTGCACTGATAATGGCAGTCCACACCCTCGGCAAGCACTGGATCCAGCAACCTCAGACTTCTTGAATACAGCTGTGTCATTTGCAATTTGTTTCTTCAATCATTTGACCGCTCAAGGCTTTCTCGTTTCTTTTGAACATTTTATGAAACAAAAGAAAAAAAAAATCCCAAATACTGTCCCGAGATTTATGAAAAGGTTAACTATGCAATGCCAGACCCATCCACTTTTCCAGGGGCGACATCTCCAGTAGTGGCAAACAAGCCCAGGCACAAAGACCAATGGACAAAGATTGTTTTATATGTGGAATCACCCTGATGTCTGAAGATCCCTTTGATCACTGCAAAGAGGTGAATACATGTAAATAATTTTGTGTTCAGATACTAAGATATTTTTGTACTGGAGAAGTTGCCTTATGTCATTGTTTTAGCAAAATAACCGATAAGCATATCGGTAGTACAAGAATTTAAACTGTGGCCTTAAGTGTATGTGTGTGGAATCTGTTTTTGTTCTAAGGACTACAAAAATGTCTGAATAATCAGATTTGAAACAGATCTGTATCAAAATATTTTGTTTCTGCCAGTGATCCATGGTAGTAAAAGTGCTCAAAGTATGAAACAAAATTTTAAAAAAATATGCCAAAACAACAAAAAAGATTTAAAGCAGGTGCTATATGGATAAGAACATTTTTATACTGCTTATTAGGTATACTTATTTGCCTGGTGACAGAAAAAAAGTTATACTGAGTCAATGGGCTGTGGAGTGATTTGGTGTCCTTGTTAATTGGAAAAATGCAAGATGGAAAATCTGTTCATTGAAGACTTTATTTGAACTGAGGCCAGAGATTTAAGATGGAAGGCCTATGAGCTGTACACTCTAATAAATAACTGTAACTGATATTTCATGAGATTTGCTGACCACATATTTGTTCCATTTCATTTTGAGAAACATTTTCCAGATTGTCAGCCAGTGCTGGCCAACAAATTTCATCAGTAGCGATAACCTGAGCACAGCTCCTCCTGCTATCGGTGAAATTGGCTTTGAAACACAATATATTTTAAGACAAATTAGCTGTATTAATTAAGTAAACCGAGATGAGAATCTGTCCAGGGGATGAAACTCTACGTCTTGCTGAGTATTTCTAACTACCACACTTGTTTATGGAAAAACACACACACAGGCAGCATATTGCTAAGAGGTCCAGGTCTGTGACTTACATTGTTATGCAGTGAAATCTTTATAGTTACTACTGTAGCTGTATGTATACAGTAGTGATACAGCTAACTTGTCATTTGCAGAATATCATCATTAGCCAAGGTTGGTGAGAACCAGCTAACTGTAACAACAGTGAAAATCTTCATGTAGGCGGTTACTGTCATCCAGTAATTTGACTGCATAGGGATTGTTTATTTTCCGCTGAGCCGAATAGGGTTTCAGAAATACAGTAATACCTCAACTAGCGCTACCTCCTGTAGCACTGTTTCGCTCTTTTATGAAAAAACCCTTTGAGTAATTTATTGTAGTGATTTAAATATTTTTAACATTTTCTATATTTGTTTGCTATTAATAAAGGTATAACTAATGCATTCGTCCATCCGTGATCCTTAGCCACTTTTGGGGGGAGACAATGTCATGGATGGGACACCAGTCCATCACAGGGTGGCCACACAAGCACACAGTCACACCACTACCTGGAGTGACTAATTAACCTGAAGCACATGTCCTTGGACTGTGGGAGGAAACCGACACAGACTGAGCTGGGTTCAAAGCCACATCCAATCAGTGGTAAAAAATAATCTGTTTTGTATGATTGTGCCTGCAAATGTTTCAATCTGTGCGGGATACTGTATCAGTGAACTCTTACAGTGCTGTTTCACAAAGTGCTCCATTTCAGTGAATCTACAGCACTAACTGAGGTGTTACTGCAGCTGATAACTGTGAAGTTTCTGTTTTCAAGGATGCCGGTGGTTTTTAAATATTACTTTGTTTTTGTCTCCCTCTCATTTGGTTTTCCTTCCCAGTTGCTAGACTGCAAATTTTGTACAAAGTTGCGCAAATCTCTAGATGGATAAGGTCAGTGACTAAGTACCCAGTCTTTTTGTGGGGAAGAAAGAGGAGTTATGTGGACCGTGATAGATTAAATGGTGATAATCATAAAAAATAAGAATAGTTTTTGTCCATTAATCTTTGCTTCAGATGCCCAACTAAAGGAGGAAATAGCATGAGGAATTGTGGCAACGATTCTCCATAACAGAATTAACATTTTGGAGATTGTGCTGATGGAATACCCTTATCTTAGTGATAATTACATTTCTAAATATTAGTAGAAATGAAAATAAATGGTGAAAAGGCCAAGAGACTTATCAAGACTTATCATAACAATGCTACCACTTTGACTAACTGGTGAACCTCAGGTCAAACTTGTGAACTTCATTTCTTCAGTAAACATCCAGAACAGTAGACGGAGAAAAAGTGATAAATATGTCTGATGATTGTATTTAAAAAAAAAAAAACAATAATTTCATTGAAGCTATCCCTCAATAAAGTTTATCATGGCAAGAAAAAATGTATGGATACGTGCATGGTTCCTGAAAATATTTCTGCTGAATATACAGATTTGTACAGCGTTCAAGATAGTGCAAGTGTGAAATTCTCTTTTTGCCTGGTCTAAAGTAATTATAAAGATACAGGTCAGCAACTATTTTTGAGTCACAGTGACACGCAGAGGTCATAAACACAGAGAAAAAAGAATCCCATCTCTAATTGGATGAGGCTGTAATTTTCCTGTTTAAATGCTGAAAATGTGAAACAGACTACGCCGTCTGCTCCAGGCCATGGTGAGATCTGACATGAGCCTATAAAAGCACCAGGTCTTTTCAGTATCAGCTTTAATGATGGGACCTCCAGGTGCAGCAAAAGCCTGTTCGTCCAGCATCTCTCACTGTTGCCCCACAGTCCCAAAAACATTTTCTCGGTGGTTCCATCTTTGCACAGGTTTAAGTGACTGCTGTCCCAGGAATCCCGGCACATCCGGATTCGCTCCGTCGCAACAGATTTAAGCAGTGAAGAAGCTCGTAGCCCTCCAAGGCCCGGTCCGCAAAGGTGGATAGTGTTGGTGGAGCCATTGCCGTTATCTGGTGTGACAGTGTTGATGCAGTGACTCAAGTGGTTTAAAATATTTAGAGACCTTTTGGTAACTGCCTTTGTGTTTTATTATGCAGGGTTTAGTTTCATTTATTATAAATAAGGTTCTCAGGGACTGTAGGTTACAGTTACAGGGAGGCTGCATATTGTAGTTTGCCTTTCACTTTGGTGGTCTGAGCTCAGTTAATTGAGAGAAAAATGGTTCTATTTGCAGGCGAGATGAAGGGAAAAGCACAGCGATGTCTATTTAGTTCAACTATCCAGTTTGGTTGCAAAGTCACGACAGTTGGGGGAATACAAGTGATTGAGAATATGTGCTTTAAATGGATGATTTGTTAGAAAACCTGAGAAGACACCGTTATCCTTCTTCCACCCACAATGCTCACCATATTAGCTGATCCAAATAAATTTTATTCTGTAGACATAGATCTCCTCTGACTGGCATTGAATGGTTTGTGTCTCCATTATATGCAATATCCAGAAGTGAAGACAACATTTCTGTCCCATCCAAAAACTTGTCTATTATTTGTTCCTATGAACTTGTCTGTTTCCCCTTCTGTTCAGCCAACTATATGAAAAATGTTCTTTATTGAACAAGGACTTAAGTAAATAAACTTGAAATAACATACTTTTATGGAACATTTGTCTGCTTTTTTGCTTTTCGGTTTCTGTGTTCTAATCTAGGAAGTCTAAAACCTGTACCTGAGTTTTAGTGGCACAATTTTCTATACTGTACCTGGTATTTAAAAGTGCACACTTGAAAAATAAGGTATAATGGTAATGTGTTGCCCTTACATTAACTATGGCTTAACATACTACATTTTAATATGATTTTGAGTAGCTAAATATTAAGAAGAGTGTCCAAGATGGTGTTCAGTTCTGGTGCTGTTAGTCACAGTGGGACAAAATCAATGAAGCTGCAATTTACTGAACAACATGAGAACTCAATTCCAGCCCTGATTCAGGAGTTCCACACAATCCGTGCTAGTAACTATTGACTGCTGCTGCACACGTGATTTTGTCTACCTTGTCAGAAAATGTTACCGCATTTATTTTTGCACGTTTTAGTTTAGTTAGGGTATCTTATCTTTCAGCATTTCTTAGAATTAGATCATTTTAAGTGTTAAAAATGGATATTAAGTCAAATGAAACATCTTAACCACCTTAAAAATTACGTTGCCATTCCCAGACTTGTTCGTCCTTACAAACCAGGGTGTCATGATATGACAGGCAATATGGGCCCCAAAATGAACATGGATGATGTTGTGACTACATGACACCGTGATCACTGATATTATTTATTGCACTTTTTCAGACAACTGTTGACAGTGTTATCCCTGCCTTTGTAGCCATGTCAAGGGGAAGATTTTTCTGAAGAGCAGTACAACTGGCCGCCGTGTGGATAGATCACCATCAGCAGACTATTAACTATACACATTTTGAGTTTTTGCATCCTGGGTAATGAAATGTACCTATGAGCGCCGTTATGAATAATGACCAGGTACTACAGCAGTCTTTTACTGGGAGAGCAGCTCAGCCAGAGAATCTGGTCCGCTGGGGGCAGAAAAGAGCACCGGGCGGGTTACGCAGGAAAAAGGCCCGGTACTGAAAAGAGCAACAAGTGGAAGTGCACGACTCAACTGTTAAACGTTTTTGGTATAAGTCTGTGTGCAGGAGAGATTGGAAATTCCAGAAAAGGTGATCATTTAGAGGAAAACCGCATAATGCACAACCAGCCCTAACCACACTAATAATCTCTCTGCTCCAGTGTTTACATCTTGCAGCCTGAGACATGTAACAATTGTTGGAGAATCAGAGCCTCAATTAATGTTAATCACTTTCTTCCAAATCTGAATTGTCTCTGGCGGGTAAACAGCCGCTGTCTGTGCCTTGCTAGAGATTGCTTTTATTGTCGTTTGATATCAGCAACAGCCTCTTATCAGCAAGACAAGCATATGAATGTGTTCAGCATATACCAGACTCCACAGTTCTGGAGGAAAAAGCTGCTGTGTGAACGTTTCTGTTGAAAGGCAATCACCTCCTTGAAGGAGGAAATGCAAATGATCATGTGAGCAACTTCAGAAACCATATCTCACAGTGCATGTCTTTACCGGCGGTTTTGAATGTAGATACTGTACAAATGCTGTATGGACAGCCAGAAACAGGACTTTTTTTCAAATTTGATGACCACAAGAAAAGTAACTGTTTTATACCCTCAGCTCTCCCTGGGAATGAGAAGGGACGACAGCACTGCATTTGCTTTACTCATGTCCTGCTGTGTCTTCTTCTTAAAAAAAAAAAATCATTAATTGTTTTTATCTGTTGCTAATGACTGCCAGGAAACATGAAAAAGAGTGAAATTATTTTATTTTGGTTTGCAATGAAGTCCTTCCCTCATGTATGTGTTCTATTTTGAACAGTTATGTCATCCTTACAAGCATTTCTCTTTGACCTTAGCCTCTGTGGAAAGACCACCAGGGACTGCTGAGCACAGGAGACGGCCATGCCACGGTATGGATTTGGCCCTGTAGCCCCCACAACAAGACACCAGAGCAACACTTCCCCGAATACAAACCCCTGCGTGATCACTGGGGATTTCTTTCCCTGCCTCCAGGGTAAACAAGCGTTTGCACATCTCTCTCTCTCTGTTGTCTGACTCTTTCATGCAGACCCAGACTGTTTTCATCCTCTGCCAAGTGCAAGAGGCGTCCAGACCAGAGGGAAGCTCCCCAATAGTAAACACAGCCTGCCCCTCGAGGGCCAGAGACCCACTGGAAATTCCTCAGAGGACAATGTTCTATCTGGCCAGTGGGTGTCTTTGACCTTCGCTGTGCTCCACCAGTGTAGGCCTGTCTCCAGCGAGGAAAAACAAACAGCCTCACAGCAATGACCAAAAACAATGTCTGCTGTTTATTAGGAAAGATGGCTGCTTGATGCGGACCACCCATGCCAAGAATCCTGTTGAAAATAAATAAATAAACAATAGAATAAATAAACAGCCACCGTGCCTGAGCTCCTTGTGTGGAAAAACATTTGCCAACCCTGCGCAGCAAACTGAAAGAGCCTTGAAAGGAATTAGGCAGATATGAGATGCTCTTTTCGGGGCCCTTTGGAGCAAGTGTGAGTCACGCCGAACACAGGGTTCAGTTACGCTCTCCTGCTGATCAATGTGTTGAGAATGTGGCTATAATTATGCGCCTCATCCACATTACACTGGGTGTTAACAGCTACAGAGAGAACTGTCAGCATCCACGCTGTTATGCTCCTAAACCTGAGACTCACTGTGGCAGAGAACAATGAAAAATGACCAAACAAAGCATTGACAACATGAGGACATTTCTAGACTGAAGGAAGCCACACTTCATTACACTAACATTCTCTTCGCCCTTCTTGTAATCATGTTCATCATTTGTTTGCTTCTAAACTAGGTGTCTCTCCTTGACTCTTCCTTTTCCCTATTCAGCCCCAGCCAAGCACATAAAGTACATGAGGAGACATCTGGTGTGCAATGGACCGAAAATCCTTGAGAGGTGCTACAGGCATGGAAAGCAAGTAATCTCTTTCAGAGAAGAACTGAGCTCTTGCCATGAAACGTAAGACCACAATTTGCCAAGCATTGAAAGTCAAAGGGTGCAGACAGGACGGGGGGGTGGCTGAGTGTTCTTACCTCTACCACACAAATTGAGGCTGTAGAGTTTTGGGCTGAAGAGCCTCATCTCAGCAAAGATAAGAGAGTGGCGACGCATCCAGAAGAAGGTGACAGGTCTTATCTCAATACTCAGGACACAGTGGGACTGTTTTGGCGCAGTGCTGGTTGCGTAGAAAAATGTCACGGCTTATCTGGGTGTTCTTGAGGAAGTGAAAACAAAAGCCCTTCACATCTTTGACTGGATGCAGCCGGACGCTGGGATCATCTTGGTTCCCTCTGATGTGCTGAAGGCACTGTGGATTCACATAACAGTTGTTATAGTTGATCCCAACACGCAGCTCAATAACAAATGCATCAGCACTTGTCCTTTATGTTTTAAATTGTTCTGGATATTACTTTTTTCTGCTAAAGTAAAAAGTTCTAGGCAAAACCATGGCAACAAGCAGGTTGGCCTTGCGGGGGAACTGAGCAGACAAAACATATAGTCAGAGGTGTTGTTTCAACACTCGCCCTACTGATGATGATGACTGTGCCGCAAACACCAGCATGCATGGAGGCTGGCGGTCTTATTCGACGTGTCCTTTCTGTCTCGGTCAACAGTGGAGGCTTGTAGACGTTTTCCAAATTAGCTCCTTCCTTCCGAAAATCCTGCACACACATCACAGCAATGATATCAAAAAGCAGTTTGTGGTGATCAATGAGACCCCAAGTCTGTTTCAACCATTTATAGAGCCATTGATGTTAGTCTTTACTGGACCTAGTTACACAGGTCTGGGTGGTGGACACAGATGGCAGACGTTGTAATGTCTTTACAGAGGTGAGGGAAATAATTCATCTTTATTACTATTTCTGAAGAGTGCTTCTGGTTTATTTCTCAGAAAAAACAAATTAATAACAGTTAGTATTTTTGCTGCAATGGACTGGGGTCCCATCTGGGGGTAGTTTCACAGCCTACCATCCAATGATTCCAGGATAGGCTCTGGACCACTGTGACGCTGCTCAGGATTAAGTGGTTAACAATAATGGAGGAATGGATGATATTTTCTGCAGAAAGACCTATACAAATTGATTAAACACATTACCATCCTAGATACTGTATTATACAAACTGTGGGTTTCAGGGCAGCATTTAAAGATTAAAACAGAAATGTTTTGTATTCTTCATTTTTTGTTTTCAAATGTTCCATCAATTCATTGTCAAAAACACCTTGCCCAAGGTGGTGTGGAGCCTTTCCTGGAAGCACAAAATGGGAGTCATGGATGAAATACCAGTTCACTGCAAAGCAATTGCACACAAATACACACACTGGGCACAATAGCTCCATCAGTTCTCCTGAAACATGTCTTTGGACTACAGAACAAAACCATGCAAACTTTGCACAGACCGAGTCAGACTCAAAACTAAGGCCGAGGATCTGTGAGGCACCAGCGCTACCTACTGAAACACCCTGATTTCAAAAGTCTTCGATATCTCCCTTGCAAAATGATATATTATAGTTTAATGTTACAGTAGACACTAAAGTACTGTTAAGCAGATAAAACTGTCTATAAAAACTATATTATATATATATATATATATATATATATATATATATATATATATATATATACACACACACACACACACACACACACACGTTGTAACAGAAAAACAACAGTTTTGGGGGGAAAGGCAACCTTTACAGCTATCATAAATAATCTTTCATGTAGTGTCTCAGGGGAGCAGGCCTAGATACTCAGCAACTAAACAGACTCCTGTCTGAGAAATGACTGTGTCCCTGAAAAACAAGAAATTATATTAAGTGTTCTGAAATACCACATTTCAGGTAACAAGTAAGTAAGTAACCAATCAGTACCTTGTTTTGGGACGTTCACTTCATTACTTGCCAACACACCCAATTTCAGCTGTTGAGCTGCAATAATTTTAATCAATGGCTGTTTGTTACACAGAAGAATATAAGTCATAAAAGGGCAAAACAAAGATCAAAACTCACAAAAACTGTCACTATAAAGGATATTCTCACTGTACTCACTCACTAACTGTCACTATAAAGGCAGTTCTCGGTATAAGAGAACATCGTAACAGTAAAGCATGATATCACCACATAGCTGCAAAAATATGATCCAGACACCACATATATACTTTAAAATGGAAAATGAGTTTATTTTTAATCGTGTTTTGCTTCCACTGAAATGGAACCTCAATGGGTATTGTTCAAAACAGGAGATTAAATGTACAGTTCATCCTATTGTAAGAAATTTTGAAAGAAACCTCCCTTCTGATATGAAACAATTATCTGTAATTCTGAGGCCTTAAAAGAAATTGTGGGAGAGAAATACAGAGAAGCACGTTCATTGCAACTATTCGCAAACAGCTCTGAAGCCGTGTGGCCGAAGGGGACTGTATGGACTCATTTCTTGTGGACACAGTGATTCTGTGATTGTATCTCCCTTGTCTCACTCATTGTAATTAACTTCAGCGCTTCGATCTGGGCCATCAATTTTCACCTTGACCATAACAAAATGGAATTCTGAATGTACAGAATTAGAAAGCACTACGTGTGACTGCTGAAAAATAAAGTAACGTGTGCACGGTATGGAAGGAGGCCAACACTTTTATCTACAAATATTCTCAAAAATATCCTCTGGACCACTGTGACCCTGACCAGGATACAGTGGTTAATGACAATGGATGGATGGATGCATGGATGGATGCATGGATGGATTGATATTTTCAAAAATGTTTACATGGCCTACCTAAAATAATTATGAATACTATTATTTACTTTAACATAATCAATAGACACCTCAAGGGTTCTGAAAAACACGCAAAGTTTCTTTCTAAATGAAAACTGGATGAAATTTATAGATGAGTGGGGAAATCGGAGGGACTTTTGTTAAACTGAATAAACAAAATTAAAGACCTGAAATACCAATTTATATTTGGAAATTTAACTAGTGTTAAAACTTATGAATCTTTCTTAAGTTTACACATTTTATTTATAGGTTATGGCTTAGCTGACATTTTTATTTAAAGCAACATACAGTACTTGAGCTATTTATACAGCTGGGAAAATTCAGGGCTGGTACCTTACTGAAAAATGTAAGATTGCAAGAACTCAGGTTTGAATCGGCAACCTTAAGACTATAGGTCTAGGTGCCTCGCTACCAGGTGCTCTCTGCTGTAGTGCATAAATAATTCATCTTTTTTTTTTCCTTTAAGTCTTAAGTCATTTAAAGTCATGTTCTAATAATCGACCTGGAGAACTGCAGGTGGACACCAGAAAAAGAGAATCATTCTATAAATTCATGTTTGAAAAAAAAAATTACTTCTCAATTTGCAGGCTTCTCTAAGTCCAGGGAGGGTCACAATTATACCGGTTTTCGGTCCAAGCTACTCGCTCCAGCTACTCATTTTAGCATTTGAATGCTAGCATTTTAGCAATTTCTTGTTTTTGTTATTTCGATTACAATTCAAGTCCATATTTGAGGTAGAAGAAAGTGCCGGTACTCTGCTTATTGGTTTGTGTGCATATAGGCGAGTATCAGTAAACTATTAAGCATTAAATTTTGAATTTCTGCAGTTAGTAAAAGTTATGAGGAGATACTACTGCTGTCCACAGTATATATTTATTTCATAAAGGTTACACAATTTTCTAAATAATGCCTAGAAAGCAGCGTGTGAGCCAACTTGCAGCATAACTTAGTGCACCCTGGGTAAGGAAATATAGCTATGAGGGCTGTTATGAATAAATGCCATGTACTACAGCTCTGTTTAACTGGGAGAGCAGATTAGCCAGAGAATCTGGTCAGCCGTGGGAAGAAAAGAGCAACACGGGGGTTATGAGAAGTGAAGAAATGCAAGAAGAAGTCCTTGATGAACAGCTCACTACTGGCCCGGACAGAAATGACGTGTTGCTGCTTCCTTTTGAGGACCATCGACAATGCCGTGTCACGTCTTTCACATTGTCTTTAAATAACAACACCCCCATTTTCTTTTGCAAACTTTCTGTATGAAAATGTTAAATTTATGTGAAAACTCACTGTCCTTAGGCCTCTGTCCACCCTATCTGAAATCTCTATATTCCTCTCCTTTTTAGACCACAGTGCTCTAAGCTGTTGTACTGCAACGTACAACCAGCTCGTTGCTTTGGGTGCCTGGATTTTACAACGTGCTTCTGGTTCTGGATGAAAACTGGACACCTCCGTTAAGTAGCTTTAAACGTGACAGGATTCTATCTTCACTAATGGAAACCGATTATAAAGCACATTAGAAGCAACGGCTTGTAGATAAACACAATGCTTATCACTTAAACTAATGTGCTTTAATATATGAAAAAGTTTGTTATGTTTGATATATCCTCGCGCGGATAAAATCACATTAAATCTCTCGCAGTAACGCCCACGCCCCTCTTCCTGTCGCGTGCAGCGCGCCGCCTAACGCCACGCGCTAACGGCTGATTACCCACAATCCCTCGCTTCGAGCCACGCACACACGCACAGCTGCGCGTCTCGGCGGCGGCGTCGCGGACCGGCAATGAGTTTCAGTGAGCCGAGGCGCTGCTCGCTCACATGAGCTCCTCCGTGGCCTCTCGCCAGCTTCACACATGCTAACGCTCTCCGGTTAAGGTCAGCATCCCACAGCGGCCGCCTGAGCGCCGGCGGGGCCCCGCGGCCTGCACGGACTCCAGAAGGGGGAGCAAAGCCGCGGTCTCGATTGGGCTCCGCGTGCCGGCGGCGGGGAGGGGAGTGGCGGGCGCTGAGACAGTGTGTGTGTGTGGGGGACACGCAGTTTTGCCGTCCCGTTTTACTGGAAACACAACGTTGTGGGTCTTATTTTAAACAACTTTTGCACATTTGAAACAGCAGCCATTAGTTTTCCCCCCCAAACTGGGAAATTGTGCAAGCTGCTTCGAACTTCCTAATGTATACACATATATTGGGTGAAGAGAAACCGCAGCCGTAAAACGCACCTGAGTGGCGCTAATATGCGGACAGCGGTGCGCTGCAGCTGTAAATCCGTTCTGGCGACATGCGGAGACGAAAATGCGGCGGAGTTAGTTGTGCAGAACGAATTGTTATAATCGGAGTGAACCTGCTGTTCACCGCGCTGCTGACGGGACTGAGCCGGCAGCGAGACGCGCTTGTCGCGAGATTTCCGCCGTGATCCCGCTGTGTGGCGGGAGTGCTGTCCAGGGTCCTGATCCCCACACGGTGCCCACGACGTGTCATTTCACTGTGGAACAATTTACTGGTTTTTGTTAAGTTCTCTTAAGTCAGAGTCGACTCGTGGCGAGTCCTTCCGGAAAGTTCTGTCCTTCACTTCCATCTCTGCTGTCGAAGAGGGTTGTGTCCATTGTCGCTGTGGTGGAGTCCACCCATCTGGTTACTAGTTTACCTGCTCTTCTTTTTCCTCTAACTTGCCCAGGTGTTACAGCCTTTTTGAGAGAATCCACACCTGCATCGTATGTAGTACAGTTATTCTCAACTTTATTGTTTGTGCTTGTTGTGAGAGTTCTGATTTGATTTGAACAAAGATTCATCTGTTTGTGGGCCATCAAAGGACGCAGGTTCACATCCCACCTCCTGTTGTAGTACCCTTGACCAAGGCAATTGCTCCAGAAAAAAAAATGCCCAACTATGTTATTGGGTAAGTTATTTTAAGTAGCTAAACACTGCAAGCTGGCTTGGAGGAAAGAGTCAACCAGTAGATGTAAATGTGATGAGAATTTGATTTCCTGGTTATGTGTGGTTTCCTGAACAGCATCCCACTGCACCACAGTGTAAAGGAGTCTGTTTTTTTCCGTCCTTCTTGTTGAATGTGCGTGTTTCTCATGTGCTTAATGTTGTTGAGAACTCCACTGTGTTGAACAACAACTATAAGCGCATCATTCTTTGTAGCATGGGGGGGGGCATTTAGCAGACAAGACCATCTCTGCTGTGTTGCAGGAAATTTTCACTTTTCATTCAGCACATTCAAAGCAATTAAATGTCTGTGGTGTTGAAGTGTTTTGAGGATAAACAAAATTGTACATGATAGAAAGATAATCTTTTCTATATCTTCTCAGATTCCAGTTGAATAAGATTGCTGCTGTTTTCCAGGTCGCTAGTGAGCGTGTAAGATGTCTATGGTCCTGTTTGCCTCGGTGGTTCGGGTGAGGGATGGGTTGCCCCTCTCAGCCTCCACAGATTATGAGCAAGACAGGGAGCTACAGGAGACAAAGAGGTACCTGAAGGGACTCTCCAAAAAACTGAGCCAGTTCCCTGACCGCTGCACTCTGAAAACTGGAAAACACACAGTCAAGTAAGTAGCCGGTTTGGTGTGAAGTTCTTCTGATTTCAGTGCATGTTGTTTCCACACGTGAAGTAATGTGGAAGAATAGAAATGCCTAAATTGTTGTGCCCAAATCATTACTAAATTATATAGGCAAAACAAAAACTCTTTTTTGTATGTAGTAAAGACTATTTAACTCCTCTTTTTTTGTGTGTGCCATCTGTGTTGAACCAAGATGAGAAAAACCAAATTAACACCAACAGATGAAAGGAGGGAAAAATGTGCCTTTGTTAAAAACTGAGAATCTGGGGAAGATTTACAGTTCTCTTTCTGGGACATTCAACTCAGATGCGTGTATCATCTGAGACGGGGCTGCAATTTGCTGTTTGCGGTCTGATCCAAGCTATTCATCACTTCAGAGGTGGATACTGTGAGCTAGTGTCTGTTTTCACTCATGTGGAGTGAGTCACCCACGTGCCTCATCTCTCTGAGGGCACATTAACCAGAGGATGCTCGCAGTTTGACGGAGATGCGCCCCTTTCTTGTTCTCGCAAGTCTTATCTTGTACCATTGTCTCACGTCCTCGTTACCTTAGACAAATGTTAGCAGTCGTTTGATATGGAGGTATAGAAGGTTCACAAGCCAAGTCTCTTAAGCAGCTTGCAGTGTAAGGTGGGTTATTTTACTTTTGCCAAAGCTCTCCCACCCACATTTTCCCAGACTCAAATCCCAAAGTGGTAGCAAATGCTACTCCCAGACATAAGGAAGGCCAGGAAACAACTGAGGCACTGTGAATGTGAAGTCGACAATAGGTTGAGTTGACACAATGGGAAAATCACATATGTTACAACGTAACCGCAAGAGTCCTTAGGAATTGTTTGTACGGTTAGGATGAAAGACCTTTTTGTCTCACTGTCCTGGGTGGATGTGAGTTACTTGCCGGTCAGTGTTTGATTGTTTCTGTGTGTCCCAGTTTCACTAGCTCCCTGGGAGTAGGCTACCTAATGGTGTGTTCGGAGAGCTACCCCAGTGTCCTGGCCTTCTGCTTTCTGGATGAGCTGCAGAGGGAGTTCATTGTCACATACGACACAAAGCGGATAAACGGTGCCGTGCGACCCTACTCCTTCATCGAGTTTGGTGAGCTCTGTGTCAGTTGTGTTCAGAAAAAAGCTAAGGTTTGCATTTACATTAGTTACTTAAGCACCTTCACCAGTGGTGACTACGGCAAGTAAATAAAATGAGTAAAAATCACATCCACATGTTATACACTCAAATTCCTGAAACCCCTACTAGTAATTAAGTAAAATTTATTGTTTCACGATTGCATTGCAGTATTCAGTTATAAAAAGGTTAATAGTAACACAGACTCTTATCTTGCCTTCTTTTTCCCCCCAAACAGACAACTTCATTCAGAAGACAAAGCAGCGGTACAACAGTCCACGCTCACTTTCCACCAGGGTCAACCTTGCAGACATGCAGACTGAAATTAAGCTTCGCCCTCCCTACCAGATCTCCCCTGAGGACCTGAGTGCGGTCAATGGCTTCTCTCAGCCGTCGCCCTCTAAATATAAAGGCATAGGTATGGTATCACATGCTGTCCCTTTTGGAAAATTGCACTATTTAACGTTTTATGTTTTTAAAATACAAAAATCAAGGTTAAATGACATTAGTTGCACTCTTCTGTTGAAAGAGTTTGCTTAGTCAACATTTCTATGTTCTACAAATACATGACTGTATTATGACTTTAGATGCTCTCCTCCATGGAATATTGTTCTGCAGTTAAGACCTCTAAAGAAATTGTCAAAAATGTTATAAATTTTTCAGTTCACTTTAATCCAGTCAGCCCTACACAGGTGAAAGGAGCATTTTTCATATACACAGGTCACGCAAAGGCCCTTTACCTCATTCATGACAAGTGATAAATTAAAAGCGTTTTCTTTCTTTGAGATATGGTACATTCTAGATAGAGACATTTTGACATTTTGGTCAAGGATATTTAAGATATAAAGAAATAAAGTTCTCAAGATCATTGCCTGTGTCTCTCACTCTGTAAAGCACTGCACAGTTAGATGATCTTTATTTGACTGTGAAATTATGTGTTTACTTAAGTATAATAGTATTTATGTTGTGACTGAGTTTATAGTTTTATTTCTAAAAGCAAGTTTTAAGGGCCAGCGGATAGCATAGTGGTTGGAACCTTGTGTTGAAAAGGCCCGAGTTTCAGTCCCACCTCTTTCTGTAGTAGCTTTATGAAGATACTTTGACTTGCTCCAGTAAAATATACTCAGCTCTATCATTGTATGTAGCTTAACATTGTAATTTGCTTTGGAGAGAAGCATTAGTTGAGTGAAATAATTACAATAAGAGAGAAAAACCCCTTCGGTTCATTACCTGGTGGTGTTGTTGAATCCAACCCTTCAGTTACTCAGAATAAGTGGTAGCTCATCCCCTTCCCCTTGAGGAGTCCCCCTGAGACTTGCACAACACAGATGTCTTTGTCAGGGTTTTCCTTTGAAAATGAAAAAGCTCCTCCAGCACAGATGTGCCTCTGGGTGGCCCCACTGCCCACTGTTCCCACCCGTGGCATGGTATGGGACCCCCCCCGCTTGTTAACAAGCTAAAGCTGTTTACAGCTATTTAAGCAGACACCTTGTGCTTCTCCAACCCCCTGAAGCCATGGACTTTTTTGTTCAGTTTTTTTCTCATAACTGTTTTTCAAATAGCCTTTCGCACAGCTTTTCAGTTGTGTTGTGTTTGTGTGTTCACAACCCTATGAACTATGTTCTGAAGCTAGGGGTTTGGTGGGGGCTTCAGTGACTTGAAAGTGTCTTGAAAGAATAGAGTGCACTGAGCCTCTGTGCCCACCAAGGGGCCTTGTCCACATTTAAACTCTGTTTTTTTTAAAGCAAGCTTTTTTACACTTTGATAGAAGTAGCCGTTTCTGAGACCCCCTGTAACGGCATAGGGGCAGGACAAGACGAAACTAAGTGGTCCCTGAACGTGTAGTGGAAACATACGATGCTGGGAGTGAAAATAGTACTTTGTGACAGGTGTTAAATTGCCAGGATTCAAACGCAGCATAGTTCATTGTTACAATATTAGTTACAGGCACTCATTGTTTGTCACATTTAGTGTTGTAATGTAATGACAAGACTCCAAATATAAGAACAATGTGATAAATCTGCCAGTTAAAGTCATCCATAAGAGCAGTTCAACAATGATAGTTGCTGGACAATGAGTAGAGGTTGTCTTGCGTTTTTAATTGCTTGCACTTTTTTGCAAACTGTCTGACTGCGGTGATTTGTGGGCAGCCCCCAACCAGATGCTGGAGCCCGTGACACTGGCAGGGTTGGTCTCCTGTGTACTCAGTCTCCTCTGTGGCGGTCTCAACCTGCTCCGCGGAGTCCACGCTATAGAGAGTGTCCTGCAGGTGAGTCGACTTGCAGTGCGATGGCACAAACACCTGGAAAAGACAGCACTCAGCACTCTGACAGGAGTTGAGTGGTTATGGATGTGTGTGCATGTAGCGATAAACAGAATGGTGTGGATGTTTTTCATTTGCATATTCGTTTGAAAGTTCCTGTTTGTGAAAAAGCACTTCCCTGATACTGATGTAGTCTCCTCCCCCTTGTCCCTCTTCAGAATGAAGATGAGGACTTCAACTATGTTATTGCCTTCTTCCTGGGAACAGTGGCGTGTTTGTATCAGGTCAGTGCTGTTGTCGTTGTGCTGCTATGTGCGTGTTGTGTGAGTGGCAGGTCCTCAGTGTCTTTAACACGTATGGCTTCACTGAACCCCTGTAGCACACATTTAACAGTTGGTGCCAAGTTGAATTCCCAGTAGACCCCTGGATCTTGCCACCTCACTTCATCACTTCTTTGCTGCATTCATCATTCCAGCCTGGGTGGTTTCTGTGGAAACATACCACACTTTTTACCACACATGCATCAAGTTCTTCACTTTTATGCGATATGTGTATTATTACAGGACACTCTCAGAGTCAGAAATTGGCATTATCCCTAAAATAAATGGAACGAAGCCTGTTAATTGTTTGTGAAACCAGTATATACCCTCCAAAGTAATTTTTAAATTATTAAATATTTAAATACGGTATTGTGGTATAACTTTGTACTTCCTGTGCCAGAGTAAGCACAGATTATCAAATATTGTGTAATATACCAAAAATGCTTGGGTGTTTTCAAACGCAGCAAGTAAATAGCAGACTCATTAGCAGCCAAGGTGTTAAAGGGCGTCTCCTCCTGCCAGTGTTACCTGTTTGCCTATTGCACGCTGTGGAGGAACAGCAAGTCCTTCCTGGCCTTCGCCCTCATCTGCCTGTGCAACATGTACTTGTACGAGCTGCGCAACCTGTGGCAAGTGCTCTTCCATGTCACGGTGGGTGCCTTCACCACGCTGCAGATTCGCCTCCGGCAGCCACAGGGCAAGGCCCCCGACTACAACGTGTAAGCCAGCGCCGGAGCTGTGTCAGGACTGCACAAAATGTTCGGCTGAATGTCCCTGGGAACTCGAGGACCACATGGCCGCATGACTCGGTGTTCTCGTTTGGATGAATCTGATCTACAACACCACAACACAAAGACTTTTGCTGTTGCCAGTTATTTATTGCTTTATAATATTCATCAGCATTGTTCATGTGGTAAATGGTGGCTGTTTGAGACTCTGCTTATCAGCTGTGCGGTTGGAATTGTTGTGCAAACTGAACGGTATGCGATGAAACATGGTCACAGAAATGCCATGTAGTCTACTTTTTCACCTGTTGGAAGCTTATGTTTTGCTCTTGCACCATACCTGCATTAAAAAAGTATTACGTAATATATACTCAGTTTGGCAGAATGGTTTGACACCGAGAGGAGAGTTTTTACTCATCAGTCTGAAGCTGGCTTTTGAGATCCCAGAAGCAAAATAATAGAGGCTTAGAATGTTTTGTCATAAACACAAATCTTGTGTTAAGCAGAAATGTCAGCTCTGCATCAGGCTGTGGTGCCCCACTGTTAGCCCCCCCACTGCTATTCCTACCAGCACCACTTCTTGATCTGTAGGCACCCCCCCCACACACACACGCACCTCCTACCTGCCCCAGATTGGTACCACGATTATTCTGAACCTAGTTATGTGGAGATACTTGGCACACGAGGGAAAGGTACCCGGAGGCAGGTGGCCAAGTGCCACCAAACCATCACAGTCCGTGTTGGCAACCTCATGAATACCCAGCAGAAGTTGCCAAGGGGCTGCATAATTCTTCGACTGAAAAAATTGCTCTTAACTTTGAATAACACATTTAAGTCAGTTCCACTTTTCTTTCAGTAGCACGTTTTTACTTGGTTTTACTCATTATTTCTCATAATATCGTGGGGGGGAATAAAAATGTTATTCAGAATTATGGCTAGAACATAGTGCTGGAGGATTTAATCAGGCTTTTGGTTTAAGGAGGCAAACAGCTTTTTAAGAGTACATTTGGGGGGGTGCAGTGATGTTTATTTCTCATTAGTTTTTACATTTGCATCCCCTGTGTCTTTAGAGCTTCACATTAATTTGCATTTTGGGAAGGAGTATTGTCTCTCCTCCCCGTGCCCCTGTTTTCAGTAAACTTCTGTGAAGTTAGCATTTCAATTTGCATCTCATTAACATTTGACAATGAATGAATTGTTTTAGCACCGTTCCCTAGGATAATTATCTGTCCCACAGGCCTTTGACCCAGGTGTCCAACTTTCCTAAAAGTTAAAGCACAACAGTCATAGTAAGATGCAGTGTTGCAGTAGTGTTGTAAGAATGCTGACATGTTGACTTCACTGATAAACCAGGTAGCTCAGCAGTTAAGGACCTTCTGGCCATGTCACTGTAAAACCCTGGGGGAAGCACTTGAGAGCATCATTCCTGTTCCAGTGGTTTGCTCCCGCTTTTATTTGCCAATTCCTTCCAATACTGTGTGTATGTGTGTATAATATATATGCACACACGTATAGTCAACTCAACTCTATACACAGTCAACTCCATTCGTGCCCTTCTAGAAAATGAGCAAAATGAGTGTATAGAATAAGTAATGCACAGATTTTCAACTCAGACATTTGGAAGAAACTTCCTTTCCTCTAACAAAAATCATTTGTAAGAACTTTTTCAATAATTGTATTTTCTCTCAAAAGTATACTGGATCAAAATTATCTGCATGCTTTAAGGAGTTTTTAAAATAAAGAAAACAAATTAGCATCTGCGTGATGCCCACCACAGCCAACAAGCTTTTTGGAAGAGGTGCACAGAAGAAACCCTTACTGAGCGCAACCCAAAAATTGCAGTCCCTGAACCCCCATCAATGGACTGGATAGAACTGGAATCGTGCTGTGATCCGATGAGGCCAAAATTGAATTTTTTTGCCATGCACACCATTGGCATGTTTGGCAAAAAGGGGACTATGCAAGAAAAGCATCTATCTTGCATCTAAAATATGGTGGTGGGTTACTGATGCTTTGGGGCTGTTGGTAAACTTAATGGCAAAATGAATTTGAACGTACCAGGATATTGTTGGCCATAACCTGGTTCCCACTGCCAGGCGGTTGAGTTTTGGCTATAGATGGACCTTTCAACAGGATATTGACCCCAAACATACATCCAAATTGGGTTGCGAGATCCATCTCTGCCTCTAGCGCTTGAATCCTGTTGAAAGGCTGTTGTCTGAATTGAAGAGTCTGCAAGCACAGTTCAAAGAATATGAAAGAACTTCAGCTGTTCTGCTTGGAGGAGTGGTTCAAGATACCTCCAAAAATCTTGGTAGACATGACAGGAAGAGGCTCAGTGTTGTCGGGGAGAGGCTTCACGCAATGCTAATAATTTTAAAATCCGTATTTTGCGTAAAAGATTGAAGTGGAACACAGATAGTAAATGCCTTCCCAATATGTGTAAGCCCAGCATTTATTTGTTTAATATAATTAATACATTAAATATACATTAATTATTGCTCATTTTCATGAAGGCTGCCAGTAATTCTATGTTACCTGGTAATAAAGCGCTTTATGAAGTTGATATTTGCCATTATTGATTGCGGTGATGTTAAAACATAGTTTGGGCTGTGCTGTGTCACTCAGAGGCTCTGTCATTCCTCACGGCTCATATCGCCTATAAGTTAATAGGTTTGCATTTTACTGGGGTTAATCATTGGGGTTTATTGAATTATCACTTTATTCATACTTAAGGTCATAATTTATTGAATTGTGTTTTTACAACTAATCTGCAGTGCTGCAAAAAAAAATAAAACGACAAGTGAAATACATCAGAAAAACGATCGTATAAATCTTTAAATATTTTATGTATTTCATCTGCAGTATTGTACTATTAATCGTGTGGACGCTGTCATAATACCGTATATTAAGAAATGTTCAGTTCTCCCCATCAGCATTTCAGTACTTTGGGTTTAATATTTTTGTTTGTATACATCCATGCTTGTTTTAATTCTGTGATTCTGAAAGATTACAGAAAGATGAGTGGTTAGTTTATATATAGCGTGGTGTTAAAATAGCAGCCAAAGCCTCGTGTTTGGTGCCGGTAAAGATCAGAGGGGCCCTCCCACCGGGACGTCTGTCTACAAATGTACCTGCTTGGTTCTATGGATTCAGACTGGAGTTGGTTCCTCAGCCCTGAATTAATGAGGGACTCACAGGGGGTCATCTTGGCTGCGCAGCCTCCCCCACCCTCTGCCCACATCTTTGCTCCTCAGTCGGAACATGAGCCGGACTGTAAGATGGAACGTGACAGTTTCGCTCACTATGAATAAGTCGCTGGTCCTGACGGAGGGTTGTGGTGGTCTGGACCCTATTCCAGAAGCACGGGGCACCAGGCCAGGCTGGACAGGCCTCACATCACAGGAATGAAAATTTCTCTTTGCAAATTGAAAAATTTGTACTCTCTTTTCCTTCTCAGAATTTATTTCCATGGTTTTTTTTTCCTCACATTTGTGTAGAATTTTTTTCTAAACTTTACCTGTCAATCTCCAGTGGTGTTGACTGCATTTCATATATGAAATGTACATCTTTTTCTTAACAGAACTCAAACGCCGAACGGCCTTATTGATTTATTGTACGGTGATGAAAACAAATGATGGCACTGGCCAGTAAATGTGAGAAATTGATGACGTATACATTTTGACTTGTTGAGTATTGTTTTAATCCAGGCATCATCAGGATGTAGCTTTCTATGCAAAATAACTGTTTTGAGCTTATTTTTCTTCTTCAGCCAGAACAGCATGTGGGAATATTACTGTTACATGTAACTACAAATTGCCCTGCACAATATGTGTAACTCCAAACCTCCGAGAGACAGTTGTAGTGGCAGGAAGAATAAAATGAGCAGCTCCAGACTAATCTCACACTGAAAACGTAATTGAGATTCCGGCTGTAAAACAGCATGAAGTTGAGCTGAAGTGTGAGCATGTTTCTGGAGAGCTGGGGTTTGGACCTGCCTGCTTTGACTGGAAGGACTGTGTTGCCCCCTACTGGAGGTGAAGGCAGACAAAAACATTAGGTGCAAGAAGCTTTTATGATACTTGATATGAACTGCTTGAACTGAAATGATTGTTGCTCCGTTTCTCACCCTTTTCATACATGAATTGATTGGTAGGTATAATTTAGGTAACTGAAGCCAGAAGTATGTATAATAGCAAGGCCAAGCAAATGTATGTACTTTGAGAGTATATATTGTATAAACCAAATGATGTCATCAAAATGTACTGGAATTAAGTAAATTTTATTGTTGATAACTGGTTGTTGTAATGGATGGTTGAAGTGTCTGTAACCTGTACTGGAAAGGTTGTAAAGCAGGGTAGCAGCTCATTACAAGGCAATTTCTCTCTCTCTCTCTCTCTCTTTCTCCCTCCCACACACACACACACACACACACACACACACACACAAGTTCACCTGGAACATGTTTTTGGACTGTATGAGGAAACACACCTTCAGTCCTACAGTCATAGTCCAAAGTGATGATGGGCATTTACTATCAGATGCAGATTATGCTTATGAACCCATAACACAACCCTTCTGTCCTCCGCGCTGTAAACGGTGCCACTTCATATGTCGTCATTAAAATGTTGTTTTGTTTTTACAGAGATTTATTTATTTCAGTTCTTGGACACATTCTGAATGTGTTTAACTGTTTATTGGGATGTAAAAAACAGCACTGTCGGTTAACATGGTAGCTACAAAAAGATATCCAAAATCAGGAGGTTCCAAATGTGTACCACAGTTTACATTTACCGCATCTCCTCTTTGGGGACTGACTGACCACCGATGGTGTCATTCTGCCATAAATGTCCTAGTTAAATCTGTGCTGGGAACTTTCGTAAGTATTAAATAGAACCCATGATAGAACAACAATGTTGTGATGTTGCAGTGATGCTACATTTGTACTGTGATGGTACTGAGAGTGTTTGCCTGGGACTAGGAAGCAAAGCTATATTACACTCCCGTTGGATACACAAAAACATCCCGCACACAGTAATGAAACACGCTGAAAAATGGCACAACAAAACCGCTTCCCTCCTGGCGTCTGCCTCTGTGCTGGTGAGTAGAGATGATTTATTGACACCATTTCTAACGCAAAGAATGCAAGCAATCGTCTGCTGGTGACATTGGCTACCCGGATATTTAAAAATAACCAGTAGGAAGTCGAACAGGTCCCCCAACATCAGGTCTTTCTTCTGGCTAATAGCAATTCCCAGTGGCTATAGAGAAACGCCTTTTAAAAATAATCAGCATTAATAATTAAAAATGCGAAAGCAGCGATTTTCACCAGGGTCAACACAGGACCACACCAAAAGATAACAGTGCAGTGAATACAGTAACACTGACAAGTGCTTCAATGGACGACAGCGGGGGGGGTCCAAAGGTGAGAGCAAGTGGAAGTAGGGCTGGGTTCCTCCACTGCCGTCAGGGCAACTCAATGTTTCTTCAGAAGCACAAGGATGCAGACGTGAACCCCGTGGCACAGAAGTGTGTCTGACACAGACGTACAGCTAAAACACAGCGCCCCCTTTGGCCAAGGCTCTCAGACTGGGTGTGTGGAAGGCCTGATGGATGTCAGTTTTCATCCAGATACATTTTCCTGCTAAAATCACCGAAGGGGGGATAATAATAATCATAAAAATAATAATAATTTACTCCTGTGCCTTTCCCCAGAATTGCTTAGTAAACTTCATGATTAAACATGAATGGGGTGCACAGAATTGTAGTGATCAGATATACTTTTTTTTATAATAAAAACAATAAATAAACATTTTATCTGTTATTCTAATTGAGTACATGGGGATAGTGGTTGTATAAACATGCCCACTAATACATCTATGGCAGCTATATACATACATACAAATACATTCTGGGCCTTGTGGACTTTCCTGTAATATATTAATATACAAAATAGAGACTCTGAAATATGTTAGATTTGTTTTTGGAGTTGAAGTACAAAATGACAAAAATATAAAAAGGTTTTTCTTCCTGTTTCTGGAAATTATCTTCATCAGTCATGTCGGCAGAGTCCCAGTTTAGCCCTGCTGCATTTTAAAAGTATCTGAGGTGCACATTCCTCTAGAGACGTGTTCTTCCCCCAGGCGCTGAAGAATATGCCCATGTAAGAACTTAACTGCCAGGTTTCCTACTTCAGTACCAGTTCAAAACATCATGACTGTTTCTGTCTCCATTGCAGTCGTGTTCATTTTAAGTAGAGTTAATTCGTTGCTCTGTCTCTTTCTTTAGTTTTGAGGGGAATCCATCCAGGCAGCCTATCAATTTCTTTGGTCTCTTGAGTCCACCAAGCCCCCCCCATCGACACGTCCCACATCCTAATCAGAGTCTTCCAGAAACGGCGGCAGATTGCCCTCCATCCTGACTCAGAGAAAGGCAGTTCTTGGGATGTGAGTGAGGCGCTGTCTACAGAGGGTGTGTATAGGTCCGTCTCCCAGCTCCTTACAGGTGTCGCGTTCTGCTGGCTGGTGTTAACTGTTGGGTGGTCCTCCATTGAGGAAATAGGTCATCATCTCCCCTTTCCCCTTCACCTTCACCAGTCCTCGGCATTCTAGTGTGTAATTGTACGAGTTGAGCACCTGGTATAAATCTGTGGTCACCTGCCAACAAAGACGACGTGTTGATGTTAAGACCAAACACTAGTCCATTCTTGTGGGTCAGAGGCACAGACGTTCCGCAAGTCGTCAGCAAGACGACATGTAATCCTCTCGGACAGTCGTGACAATGTAACCACCTGTACGGTGTGTCTGAACTTTAGCATAATTGTCTGATAAACTTATATTTAGTTGTGCAGGAACTTCTATAACACTTTGACTGTTCTTGAATTGAGATGAGTTTCCAGCATTTCCAGCTAAAAGACAACATTCCGGACAAAACCTCTGCATCATCCCGACTGTGTGTTACCTGGATTCGCTCTGGCACACCAGTACTGTCCATGCGGCTGGCCACGTTCACGGTGTTGCCCCAGATATCGTACTGTGGCTTGCGTGCACCTATGACCCCTGCCACCACTGGGCCAATGTTGAGACCTGTGCAGGCAGGGCAGGGAGTGAGTGTGGACAAGCAGCCAAGGAGACGTAACGGTGATCGACAAGGTTTCAGTAAGAGCAGTGTTGTGTTCTTACCGATCTTCATTTTGAAATTATTGAAAGAGTGCTCGTTGATATACTTCATCTGGTCCATGATCCGCATGGCGTAGTCAGCCAGCGCCCGGATGTGCGAGCGGCCGGCTTTGTCGTAAGTAGAGTCGTTGAGCCCCGAGGCAGCCATGTAGGTGCTACCAATAGTCTTGATCTTCTCCAGTTGACGGAACTGCTCCTCACTTATGATCTGAGAGTGGGGGGGGGGTGTTGAGGTGAGATACGGCGGGACACAGGAGAGAGAGGAGAAGCATTTTAGTGGAATACATCCTAAGAGTGAAGGACTCGTTCAGACTTACAAAGCAGTCAACATAACTGCATTGTCATCATATCCCCTGGTGTTCACAGCACTACTGGAGCGGTGCAACTGGAGTACAAAGTGCTAGATGTCTGCACCCTCAACAGGCACTGTGGGTCCTGTAATTCACACAATTGAGGCCCACAGTAACCCACCAACATGGCTCCAATAGGAAGTTCCAAGCATTTATGGCTCCAAGAGGCTCCCTCCATTGAGTCTCTGCTATAATTCATTCTTATATGTGCTTGTGGCCTTAATCCAGTGGAAGATTATGGACAGCATCACAGCTGCCCTGGTATTAAATGATCTGGGTCCGACAGGAAACATTTATGCCCTTGAATCCATAAATCCATAGTGTAGCACATACATTGGCTACACTAGTCCCCTTGCACTGGGCATCCAGGGGTAAACTAAGCTTGAGTCAGCAGAACGTTTGTAGCCCTCATCGAGAGAAAAAGCACTAAGAAAAGCATACCTTGTTTGTCCCACCTGTGCCCAGTAAACACCCACACAACTTCTGGCAGATTCACCAGAATCCCTCCCTTGTCTTCATATACACCAGGTCACATACTGCTGTTCACCCTCCTCACCAGTCTCCCCATGTCCAGTGGTTACACTACAATCATGGCTTTCACTGAATGGGTTTCCAAGTCTTGTTGCCTAACCTCGCCTCAGGGGTCCTTCCTCTGATACGAAGATTCTCCACATTCTCCATAATATGGTTAGATTCCTCAGGACCCAAGATGATACACGTCACACTGTAGCCCTCAAAGCCTATTTTCGTCAGTCTCACATTTTTAGCAGAATAGCTAAGCGGAGATTAGCAGCTTTCTGAGGAGCTACAGAAATTAGTGATAGCAGACTGGAGTTAATTTCTTCCCAAAACTCCCTCATACATTTCAACTCATTTAACACCATTTCAGTGTCCCAGGGTCCTGCCACTGCTTTTCTGGGGTCCTTGAGGCTACTGAGATCCTTGCTGTGAACCACAGGCTTCGTGGTCAGCTGTGTCCAGCAAACGGTATGTGTGGGTGAATACGTAGGGTGAACTGTTCATGTGAGGTTACAACAAGCCACCCATGAACAGATCCCCTCGCTGGAATGTTGCAAAGCCCCCAATGAGACTGACTTCAATCATCCCTCAGCTTGTAAAAGGACTTTATGATGACAGACATAACTTTTTCTCCACCCTTAACACTGGTTTATACATTTGTTTTGTCACGGCAGAATTTATGTATTAATTTTTTAACCTGTAACAGCTATTTGCCATATTAGAGCTTTGTGTGGGATGTTTGTTTTTGAAACAGCATTTTTATTTGACCTCACACTCTGCACCACTTGAAGTCATTGTTAGCCTCAGTCTTCTCGTCTCCTGACTTAAAATGATCTTTTTGTCCACAAAACTACGTGCTTACTGCGAGGACCAGTTTTTGGATTTGAATGTTGGAGGATTACCCAGGTGGATGAGATATAAAAGGATTTTGCAGTTCTAGTGGCCCCAGTGGGACTGCAGAGCTGCATTGTTGAGTGGGGAGATGTTCGGTCTTTGTTGTACTATTGGAAAGAAAATACAGACTTCTCTCGTACAACAAAGGTTTCTTATGACAGTTTGCGCTTGCGAGCGATTAACTGTAATTTGTACTGTAAAACCCGCAAAATGGACTTTCAACTTATAAAAGAAGTGCCTTACAAATTTTACTGAAAATACAAGTCCAGGTAACACTGAGCAGCCCGACCCCACAAAGCTTCTGTGCATATCCATGTGCCTGCTGCCACCATCTCAAAAATCTCACGACTCTTTATCATCTATAATCATAATGAGTCTTAATGCAAGATGATTTAAAGTGCTAAAAGATGAAAGGGGAGAAGAAAGCCGCACTTATCGGTTTAAAACTTGAAAGTGCATAGAATTCCCATTACGACGTGATTTATTTTACTTTTCTTTCAATGCAAGTGATACTTATAGTTTGGGAGATGATCTTGATTTTATATAGCATATTTAAAAGCAAGTTCTCAGGGCACTTTACAGTGTACATGAAACATGCATTGGTTGCAGCTCTGAGGTAATTTGCAATAAATATCAGTGTTTCATAAATGATCCCCATCAAAATACGTCCGTTATTTATTTATCCACTTACTGAAATGAGGAAGCATCGTACCTTCTTAGAAAGCAAAACTTTAGGCTGTGTAATATTCAGGTCATTTCCACACTTGCAGAGCAGATGGAAATTTATTCGTTAGGATTAAAGAATTATTTAATAATTTAGGATACAAGAGCCCACCTCCACACCGACACAATACTAACACAGGCGCAGGACCACTAACCTCATCAAAGTCAGCGATGATCTCATTGAGCAGCCGTAAGCACTCTACTCCCTCGTTGTTGGCCTCCAGCTCCACGTAGAACTCGGAGAAGTTGCTGATGGAGGCGAACATGACAGCCACGCACTCGCAAGACTGGTAGTAGAGCTCGTCGTTGCGACGCTCGCGAGCCAGGAAGTGGGCAGCCACATCCTTAGGTAAGATGTTGTGAAGGAGTCGCCTGTTGTAAGCCTGTAGCTCCTCCATCTCTTCCTTCTCTTCCGTGGCCTGGGGGAGGATGAAGCCGTGAAAGACGTCACCACTGGTGATGTACCTTACAGTGGACTGAACCATGTGTACCAGATGTTACTGGAGGGTTAATGTGTCCTAGTAAGTAAAGTAAGGATGTCCTCTGACTGGTGGAAACCTGTTGATGAAGGATGTTGTGATAGCTAACTTATGGCATTCTTCATTCAAGTAAATAAGCCTAACTTGCCTCAGTTTAACAGTTTTTTCCCTCTACTGTAGCTCTTAGGGAAGACTAACCATCTAGATGCAACTACTAGTTTTGTGTTGACAAGTTTCATGTTATTAGGTTGTGCACCTGATTTGTTGTGTTTCTGAGTGGGCTGAATAAAAAGATCCTGGCTTGGGGTTTAGCCTTCCTACACTTTAGAGCAATTCATCTCACAATCCTGGAATACCAAATGCAGAAAGTTTTACTTTACATCATTAAGAGCTGAGAAAAGTAGATAAATGGCTTTAATCGAGACAGCAGCTTCAGTCTGGAGGTTCACTGTTTGGCTGGGAGAAGAAACCCCTTCCAGGACAGTGACTTCTGTCCTTTACATTTTTCATGAACCGCACACTAGGAAGCTTTGGTGTGTTAATTCTGATGCAAGTTTTAATTGTTCTCTTTTACCTTCACTAACTTCACTAACTTCTAATGGCTCTGGAAAGAAGGAAAAAGATTGAAAAACCCTGCAGGTGACTTGTTTGACACCATCTGTATGCACCCACACACCTGCAGCTTCCAGAGGAAGTCCAGCCGAGCTGTGGATTCCACCTGCTGGGCATGCAGATAGAGTGCCAGAACGAAGACGGTGATGACCACCGGCGTCATGATCCTCAGGGGCACCTTTGTGATGGTCACGCTACTGCCGTTCAGACAGAAAATCACAGCCACATGTCTGCCAGTGCCATGACGGAATATGACCAGCACTGTTATGCTTCCACTCTGCATGGAAATAGGCCATTAATAGATAACTTACCAGGTTCCATTGGTAGTTTCTCTGTAAATAAGAAAGATACAGCTTTAGTGAAGCATTCAGAAAACAGTGCCAGCTCTGGCCTTCCACGACCCTTCATAAATCAATGAAATACAAAAACCTTATTGACAAAAAAAAAAAAAAAGAGGGCAAAAATCTCAGCGGCTGCATCTCAAATCACTACAGTCCTTCCAGCCGAACCATGGCTCATAGTTCCCCGCTGCTGAGGCCAGAATAATGGATTCAAAATACTTTAACAGTCTTGTAAATCCTCTTGTTCGGTGTATCGACAAACTTGCCATGGTAAACTGAAGCCTTACAAGTGCTATTATTATACTGTGAGCAGCCTCTCCCTAGATAAAGTGAATATTAGGATACTATATTCAAAAAAAATAAACCAGCTGAGGAGCATAAATGTTTAGTTTGGCAGGTTTGATAACTGGAGTTATTGCAAGTCTCCTGCACCTGTGGGAACAATATAATCAGGTCCTGGTGTTACAAAAAAAGAATATATATGTTTTCAAAACTAACCTGTCAGAAAGTGACAGCAGTCACTGCTAAAAGCTGTGCTGTTACTCATATTTCTTTTCGTTCTCCTAAAAATACGACACAATTGGCCGGATTTGCCAAGCAAACGCTGCAGGCATGGAATACCTTAAATTTAAATTCCGTTTTTGGCTTTGGAATAATATACAAAAAAAATAAATAAATAAAAATATTCTGACACTAAGAAACCTGCTATAGAGGATTAAAGCATTAAGACACAAGTTACATGAAAAAGAGCAGGAAGAAACAACCTCTAGACTGATTATTAATAAACATTTTTAGTGTGATTTCTTTTGTCGAGTCCAGGTAATATAAATGTAAAAAATGTGACCTTCTGCACGCTCCGTGAAATCATTTGGCTTCAGCAGTGTTTTTTGACATAAGAAATGAAATGGTATAAGAACTGGAATAAGAAGTGCCAGCGCACCTGCTCGGCAGCAGCCTGTCAAACTGACTGAGCCACTTGTTTCCAGTATCCTATTCGACAGCCTCCTGCAGCCTTTACCCACCACAGGATGAAGATGGTGCGGTGTGTGAGAAAGGCGTGTGGCTGGAACTCACATGGCATTGGCCACCACCAGCAGGTCCATGTTGTCATACAGGCTGACCTGGGGACCTTCGAGCACCAGCACGTACACAAGCTCGATGAAAAGCATGAGGAAGAGCTTCCCGATGCTGCTGATTTGCAAGAAGACAGAGCTGGCCAACAGGCTGAGGAGCACGCAGAATGAAAAGTACTGCCGGTAGGCGAGAGAGAGAGAAAGAGAGAGATGGATTCATGAAATGGGACTCTGACCGGCACTATTGTTATGTTTAAGGGTGTTCGTGTGTTGTTGGACTAAGCACAACCAGGAGGCGGTGACTGTCACCCACTTCTGGGAAGTTGCAGGTGGGCGATGGGTCCCCACAGAAGCCCTCCTCCGTGCCGAGGGTGTAGTTCATGGCAGAAGTGCGCACATGGCAGGCGTTGATGCTCATGCGGCTGATGTTGAACTCCTCACCAAGGCAGGCGGGCAGGTCGCTAGTGCTGCAGGTGAACTGCACAATACAACCAGTGTGGTGGGTGAGACAGACAACAAATGACCAGCTACAGTGCAGTACAGTGCTTGGACAACAACTCAAATCCCCTAAATGAGGTGATCACCATGAGCTCTTTTAGCCACAGGGTTACTCAACTTAAGTGCGGTAAGAAGCACTTCTGGAGGTTGTTCTTATCCACAGCCATCTACCTCCATTATGCTAAACACGGACCCGTCAACTATTTAACGGTAGCCATGACTGTTACTTATTGGTTATTTATTTTAGTTGTTTTACTTTTGTCATTTTATTATTTTTGACCGTCTTATGTCTCCTACATGTTCGGCTATACACAGAATTCCTTGCAGGGTTCAGTGATGTCCCATCATACATAAATAAAAGTCTAATTTTGATGCACAAGTATAAAATATGTGAGGACTGATACGAAGTATAAAATTGTAATGCTAAACCACGGTGCAACTGGGATTTTGCTACTCACAATGTTGACAAATGCTGAGAAAAACACCAGTATGATGGTGAAGACCCCCACCAGTGTGCTGTTCCTCCTGGACTCAACAGTCCGCTTGGTCAGGGTCTGCAGAGGCACTGGGAAACACTAGAGACAAAGGAGAGGTGCCCTGCGTTCATTAACACACGTACTGCAGAACAGATTACAATAAATATTATTCTTACAAATATTTCGGTACAAATTTTCAAAGATTATACAAACATTACCCAGTTTATTCATTTTAACTATATTTTCTCCAGTGTTCTGTTTTCTAAAAACAAGAATTACCCAAGTATCCGTGTCCCACTGTCAGGTGGCTGCAAAATGAACTCAAAATAGAAACAGTGGAGCAGTGTGTGGGAGCACCTTCATTCACCTCACTCCTCAGTGTTTACAGCGAGTGTGTAAACCTGAATGTCAGTGATCAGTGACAAAATGAGGAACACGAGGAATATTGAACACGTTCACAGTTTATATCTGTCAAACACCAGCATGGAGTCGCGGTTCTGAGGGAACCCATTTCTACACTCACTGATTCCAAATTAGTGTTTATTTTAATGTAGTTAAAAAATATTAACACGAGAAGTGTTATTTATTCAACACAACATGGTTACATATCCTTTCCCACAAATAAGGCAAGGGACACTGGTTTTATTAAGGCTTTAGACTGTGTAGGTAACAAAGTGGAAAGTGGCCTGAAGCTGGCGAAGGTCTCGTGTTTATTTGACAATTCACTTAAGGGAATTAAGCATTTCAATCTTCAATGATTGTAAAGAAATGTTAGTATTGTTTGAAATTAAAGATAATAAAAAGATACACTGCAATGTACTGGCTCCACTTTCAGGGTGTACCCTCCCTCGAGCAGACCGCCGGAACCCTGCACTGGACAAGCAGTTAAATGAAAATGGACGGATGGAAGTGCTTATTATAGTTTTGTCTGAGGATTTTACAGACCCTAGTAAGTTAGTAAGTGGAGGAATGACTATTATTCAACTTTCACTGACTGTTGTAAAAGTGACCTTTGAGTTACAAACAGGCTCCCATTCCCAGTTGTGTTCATAAAAGGGCTTACAACACGAGTGTTGTGGATTCTTCTGTAGGATAAACACACTTCTCCAGCCTGCCGGCTCTACACGTCATTCACCACCCCCTATCTCCCCTGTGCAGCTCCTGGATTCACAACACCAGTTAAATCTGGCATCAAAGACAAGAACAACAGACAGCAAATTCAAAGAAACCTAAAACCCCGTCATGGTTCAGGTGATTCAGTACTCAGAGAGGCTCACGGTTCTGGCTGTGAGCTCGACATGGACAACTGATTTGCCTTTATTTCTGGTGACTCGTTCACTCCGACCTGTGATCGGTGCAGAACATGTAACTCTAAAGAATCATCCAGCACCTCAAGCACAACCTGACCCTTTATAATGGCGGAGGTCTTGGTGACTCAGACAAAATCACACACAGAAGCTGTAGTAATGGCTCTAACACTTGAAAGAACCAGCCTCCCTCTCCAACCAATCTTCTGTAAAAGACATAATTACTTAGGAAGAAAGAGCTAAATATTCAACATGTTAGAAGATAATGGTAGCCCAAACTTTTTTAAAGAATCTACAGAAATTTAAAGAAAACAATCATTCCCCTGGTCCAGCTGAAGATTAACAAATGAAACTGAAAAGAAACAAAATTTGCACAAAAGATAAGAAATAGCAAAAACAGCAGCCAAGTTTATCATCAGTTCTGTTGTCTTCTTTGCCAAATATAGCCAAAGTTATAATGTATGCAGCCCAATTCCTGCTCAGTAAGACAAATATGATACCCAAAGATCCACATCTGAACAAAAATGTTTACTGGAAGCACTGTTCCAACACACGGCGTGAAGTCAGCATGTACGAAAGTGCCTCTATGACATCTTCTGCGTGGTCATTGTTTAATGGTGGACCCTGGGTCCCAAGGGGGTCCTTGAGAACTGTCCTTGCCAAGATGAAGGACTAGGTAATGCGGTCAGCTGTGGGATCTAGTCCAGTACTGGTCTTTGTCATGTGGTTGGCGGTGGGGGGGGGGGGTCTATGAAGAGCTATGTAACTGTGTCCTGTGGTGGGATATAGGACTGGCCTCATGCAGAGATGGTGCTGAAGACCCACCGTGTAGCAAGAGTAGATCCCTGAGATGAACATAACAGCCAACAGAATTAGTGAGCAGATCACATAGAAGCCGATCATCTGAGTGGTGCTGAGAAACAAGAGACAAGAGAGAGATGAGGGGAGGAAAAAGCCAAAGAGCAGAACAAAAAAATTAGACAGCACAGAGATGCGATATTATGACTACACTCTGCTATGACTCACTACGTTGCTAAAATTGTATAAAACATACTAGATAACTGTAGAACGTTACTGAGGAGAATGTAAAAAAGGAAAAAAATACACTTTATACATTTCAGATTAAATTGAAGTACGTTGTACTCACCGCGGCAGGATGGTCAGCTGGATGAAGCAGATGAAAAGGAACACGACAAAGGCACATGCCACATAGGCCCCTAATCTGGAATCCACCTGCTTAGAGTACTGGAAAAGAGTGAAGGAGGAGGACATTAGAGGAAATCAACAAACTTCTTCATCCACGGTGGAGTGAAGTTCACTGTCTGGGCTGATGATGAGAAAGCTGGTGAGAAAATCCGCTTTGTATGATGAGGGTTGTTCAGACGGTCGTCTTGAAAGGTCTTCATTGTTAAACGCTTGTTCCCGATTCCCTAAAGATGACCAAGCCTACTGTGCAACGTTCTCATCACAGAAAAGATTCTTAAGCAGCTCAGTCAGGCAGCTGAAGATTTGGCTGCCATCGTATGACGCTCGTGCTAACCTTCACGTTGCAATTCACTAGTATTTAGCGTGCAGCGTTTCCACAAACTGACCAGGAACTTTCGAGTCGCTAGTTTGATTCTTTTTGTGCATAATACAAATTCCATGCAGACACCAGAACCTCACCATATTACTCAAAAAAGGCTGAAACCTGCACTTCTTCATGACATGCACATGTACTGTGTAAAGAAAGCAAAGAGCTTGTGGAGACGCTGCAGGCAGCCACGATGGATGGTTACACACTATTAAAAGGTGGGGAAAACCTATTTTGCGTCGCAGGTAAAAACGTGACCGTCACTGTGTGTTTCCACTCTCCTACAAACACGGGACAAGCTGAACCCTGCCTGAAACGTGCAGGAGGAGGTGTGCAGTTTAAGGCTGGATGCGGCCACTCAGGTAGGTCAGGGAGACACAGTGTTATAGTCTCTCACATTATTTCACTCATCCTTTAAATTGCTTTCACCCCTTTCCAGTCATTTTACACCACTTCCCCCATTACATGACTGTCAGTACGACCCCAGAGTGTGTCCCCGTGTCCCTCCTCTCCCTCGCTCCTCTGTGCATCAGCAGTGATCCGGGACAAGTGAAAAGCTTCCGTTTGCAGCTGAACAGTCAACGGGAATTTGGAAAAGGAGGAAAACTTGACTGCTCTGTCATGTGCAGCCACACTAACAAACAAATGGAAACTAAAATTCTAGGTAGTTTCTGCATTCTAACTTTTGCGGAATTCACAAAACTTAAGAAGAGAAGTGTATCATATCAACATGTAATATACACAAAATTTTAGTTACCCTTAAATTTTTTCCACATTTCGACACAAATTGGTTAGGGTTACATGTTCATATGGCACCTTGTTACTTCACAATAAATTTATGAAAGCATTCGATTCCTTTTGAATCACTTTGTATTATAGGAAATAAATATTGTACTCTAATGTAAATGTTAGAAAACTAATTTTTCCCTACAAGTTTCTAGGGAAAAATGTTTCACAAAACAAATAAGAACGTGAGCAGAAGCCCACATACCCAGACAGCACATTTTAGACGCTGTACGTGTCCGACTCATTAAACAGTCCCGGGCTTACTTTTAAAATTACCATAAAATCTAAATAACTGCAAATAATGTAATAGAGGGAGCTGGTTAGATTATAGTAATAAAAGGAATATGGAAATGGGGGTGGTACCCAAGCAAATTCCAGGAGAGCACCAATCACTGAACCCTTGATAAACTCAGGCTGGATCTCTTGATCCAAGATCCTTGATCTTGATTCAAAAGGATAAGAAGATTAAAGCTGTAGGTTACACAAGCTACTAAACTTCTGAGCAAATAAAATGAAATATTTTAATTTCACATGACATCTAAACAAATAATACTACCTTTAAGGCCCTGCTAATAAACGATGCAAAAGGAATTGCTGTGACGTGATTTGGAAACTTCTGCCCGGTTTCTGGAAGAGCTCTGCCTGGGCAGACGGGGAACAGGCCCATTTAAGGGACACTGGGTACCTTCTTCTCCAGATCTGCCTCGCGGAACGTCAGGAGAAACTTCTTGACGTGCTCAGACCGTAACCGGTCAATGCTCCGCGCATCGATGGCTCGGCCCAGAAACTCGTCCACCTCATCCTCCGGATTCAAGTTCTCCTGTGTGTTTCTGAAAATGAAATGCCTAGATAACACAAGACAAGATGCTTTTGTCTCTTTAAAGAACATGCTAACGTTCTTAATCTCAGAATACCCTGTTTAAGTTCCTTCATCACCACTAAATACTGCATAACAATGTCTAATGAGATCATTTTTAGTTAAGAACATCCATTCTGATCAAAGTAAAACATATGATTAGGGAAGGCCTGGAGAGCAACTAAATCAAGTAACAAACTCCAAGACTGGCACAAAAGCATTGTTTGAAAAGTAAATACAGCCATAAATAGCGCTATGAAGAAAATGACATCTGGCTCAAGGAAGGAGGCCTTAGTCAGTATTAGGAGACTCATGATGAAGAGAGGATGGATGCTGGGCTGGTCCCACTTGGCAGAATCCCATGCTGCCCTCCTGAGGGGGCAACAGTCAATGCTGAGACTGTGAGAGTTTTACACAGGAGGGCAATAGGTCTCCTGTTTCCCACAGTCTCAACACTGAGAGACGCGGAGGGCCCGCAGGCTGTGTGCTGCGATGGAAGAGGTGAAGGCAGCAGTATGAACCTTGGAGAGTAACACGAATCCAAAAGTGTAGGTGGAGGAACTCGAATAGTTTTGCACCACACAGGAGTTTCTGTTTTTGAACGTAAAAACAGGTTCACGGGTGATATGTCCCGTTTTCTATTGTATGGTTTCCCCACTTTCCCCCGTACAGCATGAGGTCTTCAGAGGGCGTCAAACACACAACACAATCAATCCGGAAACTGGTCGGCCTTGGCTGCCTTGGCTCGCTTGACGGCCAGGAACCGCAGCGCTTCTCATGGTTTAGTTTTTTACCACGGTGGACAGAAAGAGAGACTGGATTTCATTTCTACTCACTTGTCTTTAGGGTCCTCAAAGCCCTAGAGAGGAAGACAAGAAGAAGCTGCATTAGTCTTGCTGTGCTCCCTTGTGCGACTGTTTTTAAAAACCACAAGGTTCCGATCCTCTCAACAAATTATGGATTATGGATTATGTTTCAGTCAAACGCCTCATTCAGTAAGCCTAGTATGGCTGCACACTGAATTCTGACCATGACTGGATGAGTCTTAATTTTCTGAACTGTTCGAGAGACACCGCTGTGGAGAATGAACTTGTTTCTGTTTTATTTCTATGATTCCAACAATCACAGCAGTAAATTTAACTGATTAAATGCTTAATTTATGATTCATAATTATTCTGTAGCTGTTTCGTAGTAAAATGTGGTGGTCGTGGAAATGCAAGACGCAGGCAAACTTCAAACAGCTGTGAAAAACTGAAATGCATGAGGTAACAAAAAGACAAAGTAAAAACAGGCACATTATTTTGCAACAATTAATTAATAAATAAATAAAATTCAAAGCACTAAAAACTGAGGAGAAGAAGCAGAAACATACATTTTTAAATAAATAAGCGTATGCTTTTTTCTGCAGTTATAAGATAATGTCATCTTTTCAAACCGGAGAACAGATGCGAGTGAACGTGGCCGTTTACCGACTGTGCTCACGACAGAAGAAACACTGTTTTTTACATAAGATGCACAACATGGACACACAAATCCATGTCACTTCATCATGCCTCATATTATATGAGCTCAGTAGTAAAAGTAAAGAAAACTCACATGGTGCTTCTCGGGGCAATAGCCTCACCTGCTGGTTAAAGGTAAAATGTTGACAAAGACTAGCAGGTTCAGGAGTTTACTTACTTGCACACAGTACTAACAGCAAGGCCATCGAGAGAAAACATGCAGAACAGACCTTAAAACAAGAACTACTGACCGCTATGGACTGTGTCATCAAAACGTAAGTGTGGGATTGTGGCAGGATTTACACCTCGTTTTTTTTTTCCCATAATAATCGCCCAAACAAACCAAATCTTTAGTGAAACAACAAAATGAAATGGCCTACAACAACTACGACCAAAAACAAGCAGTTAAACCACCGTCAAACCTAAACTGAGGACTTCACCAGAGACCTTTAAAGGTTCAGACTAGAATACTAAATCCAAACTTCCCTCCTCTCCTCCAGACTCACAAAATCCAACCTTTAATAGAATCTTTCTTTGGTTCACTGGCTGCACCTGGTTCCCATGGCCTCCAAGCTGCCTTCAGGTGCAGTTTGGGAAATTGGGCGTGGCCAGGCAGGCCCTGTCCCAATAGACTATAGAAATATATAGATAATATAAAACCTGAGCTATAAGAACACTTAACAGTGACTCTGGAACTTTTAAAGTTCATTAAAACACTATTTTCTCGAAAGGCGGCGGTTGTCCTGCTCGAATATATTTAATGTTTATTGATAGAAATAGCCGGTTACACGTAACATACATACACAACAACATATTTACTCTTCGTAGGACAGAGATGCTAGTTTTACTGTAGTCTTGTCACGTAAAGCCCAACTCCCGTTGTGGGAGAGATGCGTGATGCCGCTGTGAGTTTGGTCATGGGTTTGAATACAACTTGTGCTGAGTTTGCATAATTTCCCATCTCCTGTTTCCTCTCACAAGCCGGAGATGCACATAGTATCTGAAGTGGGGACTCAGAACTGGCACCTGTATGTGACTGTGAGGGAATGAGTGAGTTACGTGGCTTTGGAGAAAACCATCCACTATATGAATAAATAAAAGCAAAGGTGTGACTGGTGGAAACTCAACTCAATTCACCACCTTGTATCTGAACAGAAGGTCAAAGAGCTGGCAGAGAGGACTGCATCTCTCTTCCTAAAAGCCCAAACTGCTCAACATGGAACCCTAGGTGTCAGTGCAGGGCTGTTCTTTTCAGAGGCGGAAAGCTGAGTTTGCCGCGCGGTGCAGGCAGCCGGAGACCGAGGCAGAGGCATCGGACAACCACAAGGACAGAGGGCGTTCTCTCCCAGTCCCTTAATCGCTCCCATTAAATCCTAAACCGAGCGCCTACGCATCTTCTGCCATAACTGCGGAAAGCTGCCTCTACATTTCCTGACTCAAGTAGCCATTTCGCGGGACATTTGGGGTCATTCTCAGACAGTCCAAACACAAAACATTTCAAAAGATGGGTAAAGCAACAGATACGACTTACGTCTGATGTGGGCGCAAAATCGACACAGGATGAGCTTTTCACCCCAAAGAAACCGAAACGGAAGAACCGCACATGACCAGGACCAGAAACTAATGTACCTTCTGAACAAATCTCCTCAACGTGATTTTTGGAGGTATCGATTACCTCCTGTGCCCTCCAGAAACACTGCACCTAGAGGACCACTTTAGTCAAGGTTCCTTGAACTGCGGTAGCGACGCTAACCCAGAATCCATTAGCAGGCCGAGGAGGAGGCTTAGGAGCGGTGAATAGGAGCGAGGGGGGTGATAAACGGAAGCGGTGATAACCGTGTCACATTTTGGTACACAAACAGGTCACATTTAGAGGCTCGTGGGAACATAACAGTGGGGCTTCTGGAGATAAACAATGGGTCGGGTGAGTCACCGTGTGATTGATTTAACGCAGTGGGAGGCCCTCAGAAATTAAGGAATTCAATATGGTCATTTTGTTGTGTTTTTTTCCCTCCTCCATACAAATCCCTGGATCATTTTAACAATGTTTTCCACAGAACAGGCTTTTGTTCAGCTACATGTCTTGCTTTCATTAAAATGTGTGGGCTCTCGCTCTGTGGGAGTTTTGAACAGGAGTAACAGAAGGATACCAGGTAGCTTTGTGGTTAAAACAACTCGGTGCTGTAGGTTCAATTCTCAGGAATCGGTCTTCTTTAAGGTGCCCGTGGGAAAAGCACTTAATGTGAGTCATGCCACTTCCAACCTCTACAAAATGGGTTAAATGGAACTGTGGATAGAAGTCAATGGATTATTTAAGTGCCTAAGTAAAAGATCTTTCTCAAAGAATATTTAGCATTATGGGTCTACGGGGCAGATGACGTGTCACCTGGGACAAGCCAACTTCCACAAACCAGGTTTGAGACGAGTTCTCAGTATCTCTACAGTGTATTACTTGGTTCCTGACTACTGTTCACCCCACCTGCAACACAGGTTACATACAGACCACCACTAACATCGTAATGGCGGCGCTCCCTCGGCCGACCGATGAGAAAAGGAGAATATACCCGTATGTTGGGTCGACAGGTGCAGTCAGGGCCATATGAGCATCTCACTGTACGCTGACAGCCTGACTCATGACCGCTTAATCCAACATAAGACATTTGTGATGCATCACGTTTTCCTCGACCGAATTCCCAAATTAGAACTATAAAATAGCAACTACATATAGTTTGCTGTGCCATGTTGCGTGTTTCCTCATACTTTTTTCAAATAACTATTTGGCTCTTGGGTTATTATTATAATAACTGAGCAAAATAGCTGTACACAAAAATACCTGCCAGTTTCTATTTATTTATTTGTGTGCACACTGCATGTATTTGTTTGCTTGTAACAAGAGCAACACTGGGCCACAGGATCATAGAGACAAAGTAAAAACCCAGAGAAATGATGGTTTAAGTTAGATGTATATACATTGGGGAGTGGTCAAGTACCACTGTCTTGAAAAAGTGTTCATAATTCCTATAAGTTACACATGTCAAATTTTAACTTGATCTTACAAAAGAGAATTCATTGTTTCGGGCATCCATACAGTGAGGATAGTTTGAATATAGACCACAATAGCGGAATGCTCATTTTGTATGCATGTATTTATTTATTTATCAATTTGTCTGTGCTTATTTATACTAGTGCACTTTTTACCCTTTTACATGCTCCCTTGTACAACTGCTGTATAAGGGTGCTGGACAATAGCCGATTCTTGATCAACTTATTAAAAGAGTACAAAAAATAAAATTAACGCAGGTCTTTATAAGACTAAAGTACAATATTAAAACAAAGTTTCCTGTTTCCTTTTAGCGCATTTAAACAAATTTAATCCCCCCTACCTATTATTATAGCGGCATCACAAACGATAAATTTAACTCAGACTTACTATGAAGCAGTAATAACCCCAGTCACACAGTCTGCTGTACTGGTGACAACTCAAACCAGAGTATGTGACCAAGTGAGGGAGAAAACAGAAGAAAAGGAGAAAGAAAGAAAGAAATGCAGACAGACGGACAGCCAACAATAATAATCTTCTTAGTGCGCGTTATAAAAACAGCTTCTCACACAAGTTTACAGTAAAGAAGAAGCATGTAGGGGTTGCAACTCTAAAGCAATTTACAGTAAAAGGCAGCTTTTTAAAAACCCTAAACAAGCAAAAGAATCCACCCGGCGGTCACTGGTATAAGGTGCACAGAGCAGGGTACGCTGGGCATCGGTCCATGCTATCACACACTCGATTTCTCACAGACACACACACACACAGTACAGGCAATTTACAACCAACTCCTGAAACACATGTCCTTGGACTGTGGGAGGAATGTTTGAACCCACAACCCAGGGGCCATGAGGCTGCTACCACAAAATTTCAGAAAAGAACAAAATAAAACATAAATTAGATAATGTGAGGGAAAGGGAACATGCAGATGTATTATGCTGAAGCAATTTTGGACATGTGGGTCTTGAGCCTGGATTAGAACTCATCCAGAGCAGCTCTGATATTCTGGACTCGATTTTCAATTAGATTTTCTCTGTGCTTAAAAGATGAGGCGGGAACTTTATATGTGTGCATTTGTGGCTCGGAAGCACAAGATCGATTTTCTCCATTTAATTGAACGGCAGTTAAGAACTTTTTATGTGCGCATCTTCAGAAATGAATTATGCTCATGATGTAAGGGGAGCCTGCGTACATATCTGCAATAAGTTAAAGCCGCTGTGCCAATAAAATTAGATTCTGTCAATTAGAATAATCAAATAAAAGCAAAACCAATAGAATACCACAGTTTGCTATGTTTTATTATTGGCCATTATTTAGCTGAGACTTTTGTCCAAGACAGCTCACTATGTTAGGTTTGTATACTAAGCTACATATAGTTATTTAACTACTTTCTTATCTGGTGCAATTCAGTGTAGATATCTTGGACAAGATCACTACAGCAGAAGCAAGGATTCCGCTCCAACCGCTATACTTCATTTTACATTTAGCTGGTGCCTTTATCTAAAGTCATTTTCAACTACTGTCACACGTCTAAAACAGGCTGTTTATTGTGGTGCAGCTCAAGGTAAATGCTCTGCTCTAAGCTGGATTCAGACAACGTTCCACAAGGTCACAAGGCACAACAATTGGCCCTTAATAAAAAAAAGCCATACGCAGTCAAGATCTATCCAGACAGCTAAAAATGTCACTTCTGCTGCTCAAAATGTGAAGAAAGGTAAAAACGACACCAGTACAGTCACATGCTGTGAACTTCAACAGCTCAGTCCAGCCGATCCGTTATGTACGGTGTTTAGAGAAAAGACTTTCCCCCTTTCCAGTTTCATCTATGTTTTGCAGCTTTTTGACATTTTTGATCAGATCCTTTTGTCACTTCTAGACATATATTAATGGGGCGAAGGAGAGAAATCGAAACCTGTACTGTCTCACGTCATTCCCTCATTGCCGAAGATCATGAGATGTGCCAACAGAGCTGTGAAAAGGCCACTGCCCCGGTGGATGCTGCGAGGTGGCAAATGTGGTCGCTTCCGTACCATTCTCTTCATTTCTTTGGAGATTTGGTTGCTGCCCAGGTGGTTGTAGAAGGGTCGGTCAGAGCACCAGTGGGAGTTGTTGTGGGTGATAGAGTTTGTGCGCTGTCGGTTCATCTTGGCAATCATGGCCTTCTCTTCTTTCTGTGTCGAGACAAGGGGGCGAAGGGGGCATAAGAAAGAAGAACTCACTGGTATGAAGATGTCCGAAGGTTGACTGCGACACTGTTTTACCAGACAAGGTGTGATTTACTACATGCTTGCATGATGTAAGCAGCGCCGAATGTGGAGAGAGGAAGAGATGTACCCGCTTCTGGCTGCAGCCCACAATGAGGTAAGTCTCAATGTTGTGCTTCTTCAGGTAAACGTTCCTCTCCCCACCAAAGCCGGGCTCCACGTCGTAATCGCCGTTCAGGTAGTTCAGAGTAGCCTTGGTGATGTGAATTCGCCTGGGAGGAGCAAGGCCATGTCAGCAGAAATTGGAGAGTACAGTTCCCAGCTCAGAGCACCTCACAATATCCAAACAATTTCTGGTACCTCTTCAAATCAAAACTCTTCCTGGATTGGGATATGAATGGTAATAAGAAATACGGTACTGTCCTGGGACTGTAAATACTAATAGAAAATGTGATACACTATTGCACTGGGTGTATGAATATTAAAAAAAACACACACCCTGCCTTGCCCCCAGCCTCCATATGGTTGGCCAGCGTAACGTCATTGGACCAGACATCAAACTGCCATTTGCGCAAGCCCAGCACTCCACAGTGGACGCGGCCGCTGTGGATGCCTACCCGCATGTTGACGTTGACCCCAGTCACCTCCCGCACCAGCCTAGAGAGGGGAAACAACGTGACTCACGGACAGATGGTAACTGGGAATCTTCATCTCCAATTGTCACACCATTCAACACAGTGGCTTACACAGCTAACCCTGTAATATAAATAGTTATATCTGACGAAGAGCTTCTTATAAAGCACCGTTCTCAGGGGTACAATAGCAGGGCCCCTCCTGGAACCTGAAGCTGGAAGGTTTAGCTCTGCATCATAAACAACTACACTTAGAGTCCCAACCCTCAGTTACAAGTCCGTGTTGTCCTCGCTCTGTGAGTCACTGTCTTGAGGAAAAATAGGAGCACATGAACAGCGCAGGGGCCGCAGCCGTGAGATGGTCCCAGTGCAACAGAGCATTTGTTTTGGGACGACACGCTGATTTGAGACACAGGTGTTTGATCGCAGTTGCGAGAGCTTGTCCTCTTGTTTAATCTTATTACATATGAGTGGAGATGAGGAGAACCGGAAGGTACCCTTTGGTTTGTTTCCCCCTAAGGAGTGTTTTGTTATTAGTGGAAAACTCATTTTTAATTAAAACCTGCTTCCTTCCAGATCTCTGCTTCAGTAATGGGACATCTGCACTCAAACATTTCCAGTTAAACTGCTTCTGAGTGAAGTGATGCGTGCCACGCAGATCTTTGCCATAACTAGTGCAGCACGTCCTTGTTCCAGAGAAGCTGAACCTAAAAACCGCTTGTTCTGCTGAGCTCATTCACCACAGCTGACTATGGGTTCAACCAGATGAGTATCAGAGGTTCTGCTGCACTTTCACAGCGTGTGACTGATCCTCAACCACAGCACGTAAAGCCTGCCTGAAGATGTCACACGTCATTCTCTCAATGTTAGTTACAGACTTACACTGAGTTACAATTATGTCAAACATGTTGTCGGGACATTTGGAACATTTTTTGACTGCACAGGTGGCTCATCCACCGCACACACACACTCACGAGATGGCCTCTATCATGTCCACGCCCATCTCCACGCAGCAGTGGGCATGGTCCGCCCGTGCCTCGGGCAGACCCGACACGCAGTAGTAGCAGTCACCCAGGATCTTGATCCGCAGGCAGTGGTTCTCCTGAGCAGAGAGGAGTGTGGATGGGGACAGGTAAAGCAGGACAAGAAGAAGACCTCATCTCAGGAGGTTGCACAATGCAGCTTTATGAATATATGCAATTTATCCACTGACTGGGACAGGAATACACACTGTTTCACACTTCCATCCACTACAGAGCTGCTGACAAGTAATTGTGTGTAAAGTCACCCGGAAGATCTCTTAAAACAAATTGTACCTAAAAAAGATGGGTTACATCCTAGAAGGTGTGCTGGCTCATAACAGAGTTAATGTAATCTCATGCAAGAAATGGGAAAAAATAAAAAGAACGAGTCAGTATGTGAATCTGTAACAGTCACACCGCTTACTGAGGTGACACTGTAGGAAAGGGAAGAACAATTTTAGCCTCCACCCCAAAGGAGGTGCTCTTTTCCCTGTCCTGAAGCTCTCAAAGTGACTGTTCTCTACTGGTATGTAGTAAACAAAATTGTTCTGATTCTTAGCATTTTTATACCATATGAGAGGGAAAGATATTAATGGTTATTAAGACAGGCAATGAAATGTACACCATAAAAATATATATCCATCCATCTATTAACCTCAACCACTTGTCCTGGTCAGGGTCATTGTGGTTTGGGTCCTTTCCCGGGATCAGGGGGTGCTAAGCTGAGATAGTACACCCTGGATGGAAAGCCAGTGCGTTCCAGGGCAGACGCACACAAATTTACACACACATGCGCACAGTGTGCCCAATTAACCTGAAACACGTGTCTCTGGACTGTGAGAGGCAATAAGAGCACCTAGGGGAAACCCATGCGGAGGTGATGAGGACGTGCAAACTACTCACAGGCTGGATTCGAAAAACACGCTTGAGCAGCCCTGGCACTGTGCCAAAAGCGGTATATTTTAGTGGAAATTTACTATCAAATTGCATTTATTTGATCGTAAATTCAAATAACTGACCTCTTTTTTTTAACTGGATATGCCGGTGACACTGGAGGTATCACCGTACAATTACACGAAAATCACGCCACTTTTAAAGGGCCCTCAGCAGCAGGGAGTGTCTTTACTTAAGCAACTTGCCAATAGCAGTTGTGTCTTTATTTGCTCATATCAGTTGTTTATCACATCATATCACAAAAAGCAAACTTTGCACGCTGGGCTGAGATCCCAGAATTTCTTAAAGTCGAGTTCAGCTCCCACAAAAAGCCCCTTTTGACTCCCTATTACTAACCTATTTTAGTGAAAGCTCTCATCTTCTCTCAGCTTTTTTGTACTGTACTCTTCTTATCCTTAAACAGCTATAAATATGTCACACATAAAATGTCAAACTGCGTTGGTGGGTTTTCAAGAGGAGGTTTTGATCTAAGCCATGTGTTGTCAGCAGACAGGGCACAGCCCCCACCTCCAGGGCTCTTTACGAGGTGCGTGACAGCCTGTGTCTTGCAACAAAAGCAGAGGAGTTCGTGAGGGGACTTTGGGAGATGCGTCTCCCTCGGGGACCATACGACAGGATTGGGCCCACGTCCCGCATCCCATGATAGCCACCTGAGCATCAGCTCAGCCCCCAGCTCTGTTTAAAACAGATGCCACACAATGGCCTCTGTTGTTGCAGATATGAACGTGTGAGTGCGTGCACGTTCCCACTTCTGCGTCTGTCATCGCAGCGTAAAGCGGCAGCAGCTGGCGAGGAACGTACCTGAGCACCAGGTGGACTGCAGACCAGCATGTGCAGCAGCAGGTAGCGTAATGACTTGTAGTAAGCAGGCCCAGAAGAGCCATCCAACTGTGTAAACGTTTAATGGGTGAATCGGAATTTGCACAAGCCGTTTCGGGTAAAAGCACCATGTCGGAACAGACACCGGAGGGCGATCGGACTGCGTAGCCCATCGACTGGTTGGTTTACGGCTGCGCTGGGTCTGCTGTAGTGAGCTGCGCACGATAATGAGGGGGACGAGGGAGGCAGGAGTGGGTGTCTTCTGGGATGCTCCCCTGCCTGTACTTACCGCAGCCAGCTTGTCAAAGCGTGCAAACAGCTCATTGAGCGTCATCACCAGCTCCTGGGCGGTGCATTGGGAGGCCAGGCTGGTAAAGCCCTCGATGTCAGCAAAGAGGATGCTGTGAAAGGAGACGAGAACACAGGCCGTCAGCACACCAGTTTCCACGTTCTTCCTCTGCACGGCCTACCAGTATCGTAAATACGATATTATCATTCAATTAGTACTGAATGGAATCGAATGGTCTGGAAGACGCAGTTGAGAATAAAGGCTGGTATATATCTTATGGAACCTTATATAACTGTATACAAATTGTTTCCAAACTGGAAATGGAAAATTTTGGAATTCTTTCACCATCAATCTGTAAAAGCACCATCCATCCATTTGGAAAGACATGGGGTCCATCTCCCCCACCGGCCTGCACACTCTTCTCACATCCCGTCCAGGGTGTACCCACTCCTAGCCTAGCACCCAGTGATTCTGAAGTAGGGTGAGGACTGCCACAACCCTGACCAGGACAAATGGTTAATGATGGATAGATGGATGGATGGATAACGCGGTTACCAAGGATACTGGCAACATCCATTCGTTTTTTCTTTTTTTTTGTCAACCTCAAAGGTTTCAGTGCTTTAAAGCCATAAGCAAAAGTTAGTTGACCACTGGCAAACTGTATTTTTTTGATCACCAGAACTACATTTCCGTGATTCAGGCCAGCAGCCTCTTTCTTTTGCTCAATGTGCTGCCAGTCTGAAGCTATTTATTTTATAAAGAATAGGTGCAGAAAAGGTGCAGAGCATGCCGCAGAGATTAGGCTCATTCCATCTTGCCCTGACATTTAATAGCATGAATACACACATTGTCTATGTATAGTCTGAGCAATGTGCTGAAGACAGGCAGGATGACAAAGGAGACCTTTCATGCGCAGGTATTTTTAGTAGCTGGTTACTGATGCCACTGATCAGCTAAGTGGGAATGATACAGAGCAAGGGCCCATTCCCAGCAGCTTGGAGATTTGGCAGCCCAGTGTGTACAGCTTTCTGACTGGCTTCACTGCAGGATGATGCTATCAGAGCCACGCAGAGCAGCATCTTCTTCACCTCCCTGCTGGGGGTTGCAAGAACAGTATGGGTACCAGAGAGGAACATGTCAGAAGAGAGCCTCCTGAGAGAATGCTGTGGTACCTACAGCAAATTTTGTGGGATTTTTGGGACAGATCCTTTCACAGCAGCTAAGCAGCCCTTGAAGCAGGTAACTCCATGCCATGACGTCCCCAGTCCTTCATAAGCCCAACTAAGTCTAGTTCCGTTCAGTTCAATTTGATACATTTTTCGCAAAAATATGGCTTCAGACCACTTACCGTAGGGTTGTGCAGAAAGTTGGGGCGTTTCATTAATGTCTGCATTTAGTGGTTCCTTCACCTCTTTCCCACGTCTAGGAACACTGAGTCATTGAGAAACTATCTGAACCAAATGAAACACTAATTCACAACACTTAAGAAAGCACCATTAGTCTTGACTCCTTCTCTTTTGTTGTTTTTCCCTAATTTTCACTTATCAGGGTTTACAACATGTAGTCACTGTTTACTCAAATGCACAAATATTCGTAGAAACACAACTAATGGGCAAACACAGACATTTTAAGTTTAATGATGCCATTACAGCTAATGCCAGTTTATGAGTCAGAAAAATGCTATCTTAATACATTGAGGTTTTTTACAACATCAGAGCCCATGTTAGCAGACAGCAACTCCCCAAAAGAGACCCTAATCACAGATGATGCCCATGCAAACCATGCGGCTGAAAATAGCACAGACTATTTATAAATCAGAACAGGATTCTGCTACTTCCTACAACAGCAGGATGGATAAACAGTCTGGCAAAATGCACTCCGCCAAGAAAGGAGGGCTGCCCCTTGGGGTGCAGGTCAAAAGTGTTAATCAGAGTCCACAAAGTAACAGAGGACCACTGATATCGCAGGGGCTCAACACCGACGTGCCGTCATCTAGGGTGGTCAATCCTTCCTTCATCAGTAAGCTCCTGGGAGATGATGGCACACTCCTGATAAGCACCCTGTCATACAGGCGTTCTTTGGCTTCTCTGCTGCACAACAGAGATCACCGATGAAATTAGTGACCCAAGCGTTGTACCCTGGAACGTCCGTCCAGTTATGCACTCACAGGAAAGATGTGGCTGTCCTCACAGCTGAATAGTGAACGTATATTCCTTCCATCCATCCATCCATCCATCCATGCATTATCCATAACCACCGTATCCTGGTCAGGGTCTCAGTGGTCCAGAGTCTATACTGGAATCACTAGGTACCGACACTACACCCAGGCTGGGACACCAGCCCACTGTAGGGTGATGAACGACATTTCAGTAAAGGCACTGTGATGGTCTCAGTCCCATTACTGGTGTGGAACTGGGCTGTAAAGACTGAAAAACCGAGCCAAGCCTGTGGTCATCCCCCAGTAATGCGGTGCTAATTTTATGCCCTGAAGCCTTTGGTTGCACTTGCAAATGCCTTTTTAGATATGCCTGCAAGACTGAGGCATGCAGTCCACTGGGAGCTGGATGCAAACACAGCCATCTTTGACTGAGTCAACACTTGAAAGCCTCTGGCTGTGACAGGAGGTTTTTTCTGCCCCCTCCCCAAAAGTTAGAGCCCCCAAGGCCAGTGCCAGCGCTACACATTTTAAGTGATCCATGCAAAAGATCCTCACTTACAGGGAAATACTCTGACATCCACAAAGAACCGCAGTGTATCATTTCTGTTATATGACACACTGCAAAAATACCGGGAATATCGATGATTTTTCTCAGGAACTAAATGATGTTTATTAAAAGGCTTGCATTTGTTGGCGCTATGCATATCAAAGACAATATTTTCTGCTTATTGACTGGGTGATGGAATGTGCGTCACACGTTTCATAATTACATTCCAGTGCCTAGATTTAAATATCTCAGCCTGATTATATGTGTGGGATCTCCAGAGGGTTCGCAAAACGTTTCACATTGGGTTATAGCCACAAAACAGCTCTAGTTTACATGGTTTTGTCCTAAGACTTTAGCATCAGAGATGCGATGACCCCACACTAGGTTACATAACAGCCCTTGTTTCCTCCAAATCCAGTGGAAGATCAGAAATCATTTCACCACCGGTCAGATAAAAGCGAGACAATAATATGCTGAGGCATCTCCACAGCAAACTCACACACACCTTAAAGGCCAGGGCATTCAAGCCAAGCGGGTAAGAGCTGTTTAGGGTTCGGGGTTCCTGTATGAGTGGAGGTCTCTTGACAGGCTGCTGAGAGGCATACTTGGGCCATGGAGTGAGGCGAGGAGCTCACCCCAGGGCTACAAAACATCACGAGGCTCAGCTGTCACTGGCGGATGTGAACCATTACACAAGCGCAACGCGGTCAACCCTCGCTGCCGCCCTCCTGTCGCCCTGCAGAGAGCCAATTATGGGGCCGCACTCACGTAAGTGCTGCTCAGTGGGCACAAGCTGTAGAATGAGGCAGCCACCACAGGCAGTCACCCCTTTCCCCCTCCTTCCTCTTTTCCCCTCCTCCCAGTAGCCCCAGGACAAAAGAAGAAGTTATGGTCCTTCTCGCATTAAGAATGTCAGAGTTTTCCAGTGCTCTCACCACACTACTGCCGCAAGTCACGTCGAGATCCAAAATCATCTCCACCCATATTTATCTGCTTAACAGATGTTTATTACCGGGGGGACTGCTATTCTTGCCAAGTGGTTTATTCGAAGATATATATTCTTACACAACACACTGGAGATATTCATTTTGTTGGAGATACTTAAGGAAAAAAAAAAGAAACTCAGGAGACGATTTCACAGACCTTCACGGGAAACAGCACCATAATCTAACATTCCGCACTTTAAGTATTGCGCGTCTCGCGCTGTCTTTCTTCATCTATCGCCAAAGCGCGTTTTCCTGCGTCCTCTCTGAGTTGTACAAAGAAAAGCGTCTGCTAATGAATAAATGCAAATGTCCACGATCAACATTAGCGTGTGTCTTTATATTACAGTCTGGGATGGCAGTTCTAACACGGCCTTTTTACGCAACAGTCTGAGCTGTTTCAGGGGTGACTATGATTAAGTTATGCATATATGACACGCTGATGTGTGTTAGCACTGAGTAAAATGCAAAAGCACAAAAAGACAGTAGCTGGCAACGTTTCTGAGGTTGAGGATCATTGTGTCTCTGAGCTCGACAGGTGCGAGTTTGGGAAGCCAGCGTGCTGCTCTCGGGGTGGGACGTGGTGGGCCCTCTGAGCGGTCACGGCTCTACACAACGTGAAGATGCTCGTCTGCTTTAATTCAACCTCCGGCTCTTTGTACATCTGCTCCTTTTGTTTATGTCTGTCTCCAAATCACGATACTTGCCATGTTTTGGAAAAGTAACACAAAATATCATCCCAACACATTCAACATATCACTAAAACACACATTGGGTGCTTTCTTGACTCTCTAAAGTAGAAGGTCAAAAGTCTTATAGCAATATCAATACATTTTCCCCATCACCTCACAAACTTAACTGGGATCGAATGTTTATTTATAACTCAGTCTGTTCTTAAATTCAGGGTCACCTTCACTACTACGTCACAGACATTAAAAGCACAATAACACACGACCCAAGTTACAGGCTTAATTTATGCGTCTTCCTATTAAATACTGTTTGCAGACCAATTTGTCTCAAAATTTGTGTTCTGAGACGTACTAAACCACATGAAAAACCTGTAAGTAGCCTGTACATTTCAATGTTTTTGCTGCTTAAAATTAATGTTTTTTCTTCAGTCGATCACCAGTTTTTAGTCATTCGAAAATGAGCGTTATGTGACTGATAACCCTGAACTAAATAAATGCTAATTTAATCACAAATAAACAAATAAAAGAGACACATTTATTAGTACATGTGATCAAAACTTATGTTATCCTGGACAAAAGGCATCAGCTAAATACAGATACCTCCCTGCTTACAAGTTTAATGGATTTCCGGAAATCACCCCCTACGCTAAGATCTTCTAAGCGGAAATCATCATTACCATTAATGCGCAAACTTTGAAAACTCCCATCGTGCTCGGCTCTTGCCACTCGTAAACACGAAAAATCAGCCTCACGGTGTATTTGGTCTTAACTCGGGTATTGAATAATTTCACTTGTATATGCGAAAACTTGTAAATCAGACTCTTATCTTGAGGGACACCTTTGTTTCTTATTATTTTCCTGTAAAACTTGTGCTAACACTGTTTTAAGTTGTAGAAGCTTGTTTTCAAAACATAACTTGACATCAAAACCCAGCAAAATAAGACTCAGTATGGTATTATATAGTACATAATCCATGATGTGCAAGTCTGTACAAGGTGTTGGATTAAAGGCTGTGGGTCTTGGGAGGAACTTGAAGGAGTTTCAAATGAGACTGAGAGGTACTCAGGTGCTACTGAAAAGCGTAGAGTATAATGAGCTGCTACAAAGTTCCCTGCCATCTGAAAGCCCATCCTTCTCGCTTATGCTCTATGAAAGCGCTTCTCAAGTGCTCTGCACATCCTCCATCAGCACTTTCTCTACCCTTCAACACCCCTTCAACACTTTCAACCATGTGCCGTTGCTCTCACCTCACATTGTCGTGTTTCTGGATGTAAATCTTGTGGAACATCATATCCTCCTGTTTGGCATTGATGTCAGCTTTCATCTCCATGGCAACGTGGCGAGGCAGCACAGACAGCAGGAGGCGTTCCTATAGAAGGATGGAAGGCGGACAAGAATGGGTGATGCTGGAGACCTTGCATAGGACCTTCCACTCAAACCTTCCTTCACTGCATCAAACATATATATAAGAGAACACAAATCTATCACATAAAAAGATGTGTGAATCAATGACTTGACAGCAATTAAAATTTGGCCACTTTCAAAATTATGATCATCTCACAAATGTACATAACAGCACAAAAAGGTCAAGGCAATAAAGTGTAAAATGTACAATGTAAAAGGCTTAACAGCTATAATGTGAATCATGGGTTGGATTCCGTCACAGGATTTACAGATATTTATATATCATCTCCCCCTCTGAAGTGCCCAGCACCTCTTTCAGTACTGTGCTGCCTGTCCAAGCGTCTCACCAAACACACACCAATTGGCACTCTTCTCTCATAAGATGGCAACAACCCACAGTTCCCAAGATTTGTTTAAAAACCATAGGTGCCTGAGCGGTCGACCAAGGGGTTTCTACACTGTGGAATGAATTGTCAAGTGATGGGTAAGACAGTCCTTGGGTTTCAGTCTTTCCATCCAGGCTGAAGAACCACTTTTTTAACCCTTTCAGGAGGACTAGTGATCCACCCTACATCTCCCTCCTTCTCACCATATCCCAACCCTTGAATGCCTTGTGCTTCTAGAATATTTATGTTCCTTAGCTCTCCTTCTACTTTGTGGACCATTGTAATCCCCTTACACACAATCTAATCTAATGAGGCATCTGCGAAGCTACCAGTAACTGGACACCCAGCAGTTTATGTTACTCCTGTTTTGCTTTGGGATATTTTTTTTTTGGTTTTTCCATCCTCAGTTTCCAACTGTTATCTATGTTTGTCTACTGTCATTGTTTTATCGGAGTGTCGTTGTATGTGCTCTGCATCACTGTTGAGAAGAGCACTTTACAAAAATGAATCGAAGTGAATGGCAGCAATTGAGGAAAAACGTTTCAGGTTGAAATGTCGTTTGTCTCTATTCCAGGTATTTTGACACCAGCCTTCTTATTTCCTTTTAATATCTTTTCATTTCAGTTTTTCCATGTAAACGTCACAGTTTTCTTTACTGGTCTACGTGGGATCGTGACATTCTGAGAGCCTCACTACAAAGCACCATGAGAAGGCTGGTGCCTGTGGTGGGTCAAATGTTAGCCCTCACCTGCTGCTGGTTCTCCCTCTGTGAGTGGAGCCTGGCCTGAATGCACTCCCTGGTCTCCTGGAAGGCCTGCCGCTGGGAGCCCTCGGCTGGGTAATGGGTGCACACACCCACCATGTTGGTGCAGGAGAAGATCAGCACATTGGACACCAGCTGGAACACAAAGGTTGCGGACTTCAGTCGGGGCTGCTCAGGAGATGCACACATGGTATTGTGGGATCTTCCAACCCTGAAGCATTTTTCCATTACTTTCCACCCACCCCCTTACCATTTCCTCACAAACTGCATTAACCACAGGTCATCCACATGACAATCCTCAGCTCCCAACACTGGTGATGGTTGTGTTTGCAACAGCCCTGGCAGCCTGACTTTATGTATACAAGGAGTCCCTGATTTAAAAATGCCTCTTTGTACAAATAAGACTCCATATTTGTGACACCGGAAGACTACTTCTCATGAAATAGGACCGATAGAATGGACCACAGCACAATCCAATGTCACACAGTAGGACCCATTTTTTTATGGGGAACAAGTTCATTCCAACCTCATCCCAAGTTCACTCCAAAATCAAATGATGCCTAATATCACAAGGCTGATAAGTAGCGCAACATATTTAAATTTTTACGGTTACACTTTGTCACAGTTTTTTCCCTGACAATTTATTTTAAAACATTTTTTTAATTCCCTCACATCTGCAAAGGGTTCTTGAGTCATGTTGGCCACTTCACTGCTGAGATGATGATAATCTGAGGGCCCTGACAGGACAGAGAACTTATTCCGGGTCTGTAGGGTAACAATAACCTACTTGTGGAATTTTCATTCATGAGCGGTCTCATGTATAAAAAATAGAAAGATTTAACACAGTAAATTTACTGTGACAGCGTGCAAGTGCTGGCTTGAGAAAGATTAAGGTTCAGAGCATAGGTACATGTTTCCCACAATGCACTGCTTCTCGCACTGTCTCACACTGCAGCTTTGCCCAAGTTTCCTCAGATCCAGCATACTGAAAAACATGTTTCGTCCAAAAGGAAACCTCACCAAGAGGACAAAAGAGCTGCTGTCACAGACTGGGAGGATGAACCTTTTCCAGTAAAGCTGCCTGAACTCTGTGCGTGTGAAACAATGATGTGTCTCCCTCCAGTGGGCCCAGGGGAAACGGAAAGTCCACATGTTCTTATACTGACACGGGCAATGCTTAAACATGCTTAAAAAGTTCATATCCCTGATTCTTGAACGTGGCATCAGTTAGTTCACCTTTAGAGCAATACAAAAACCCAAGAGATTGCAAAACTTTGGACCTATTAGTTTGCTTAATGTGGGCTTTAAAATCAAAACCAAAAAGCTGGTGTTTAGGCAGAAGGCTGTTCTACCAAAAATCATTGAACCTGATCAGACTGGATATGTATGTAATAAATATATTAACTATTGTTTAAATATTACACATTTTATTGCTAAGAAATAGAGAACCACCTCGATTGTTTCTCTTCATGCAGCAAAGGCATTTGAAAGGGCAGAATGAGGTTTCTCATGGAATTCCATGATCCGCTTTGCCAGCCTACAGGTCTTACTGTATGCTGTCCTTGTAATAACACACTCTGCCACAGCTTTGAGTACCTGTTCATGGCACCAACAAGAGCGGCACTCACTTAGTTCGCTTGTGCACCGACTGAGGACATCTTCCAATGTCCCTCTCTTTGTCATCAATGAATGAACAACCTTATATACTCATGATCTGCTTTCCCCAGATCTTCCTAAGACTCCTTAGATCCCAGCACCAGTTCCCACCTGGTCCACGCTCTCCGCTGCTGCATCTCTATCATCCTCTAACCCCAGCATTTCTCTAGTCGATCGTGTCACGATACCAGTGTACTCTGCACCCAAGCATTCTGGGAATTCATCCTTTCTGCTACGATATGTTCAAACTGGATCAGTCCTGAAGGAGTTTTCTTCAGGAACCCATATCCCCAGCTGAGTTTAAACCAAATTAAGGACTACCCTGAAAAAATTACTGAATCCATAAGAAAATGTGAAGTGCAAAGTAGGAAATTTGGGAAAGGTACAGTACTGTGCAAAAGTCTTAGGCACCTCAAGGAAAAATGCTATAAAGCAAGGATGGATCCAAAAATAATGCCATGAATACTTATTAATGCATAAACCTTCTAAAAAGTGCAGTAGACAAAAAAAACTTCAGTCAGATCAATATCTGGTGGGACCACCCTTTGCCTTTAAAACAGCATCAATTCTCTTATGCAAACTTGCATGCAGTGTAAGGTAGAGGTTGGTAGGTTCTTCCAAACATTTTGAGGAACCGGCCACAGTTCTTCTGCAGACTTTGACTGTCTCTGCATGTCCTCCCAGACTGACTCGATCATGTTGAGATCAGGGCTCTGTGGGGACCATACCATCTGTTGCAGGATTCCTTCTTTTTGCTCAAGATAGTTGTGTATGACTGAGATTGGGTGTTTGAGGTCATTCTCAGGCTGCACAATGAATTTGGGACCAGTCAGAAACGTCCCTGATGGTAGATAAGAATCTACCTGTACTTCTCAACACATTGAAGTTGCATACCTAACACTTTTGCACAGTACTGTATATCTGGTGTGTTGCATATGTCCTCCATCTGAATGCGTAAATCTCTTGTAATAAAATGCGAGCTACTTGAAAAGTGAAATAAAACACAGTGCAACGATTACAATGAGATGAACTTTGCAAAGTCTGTGGGATTGTAATGCAAATGTGGGACTTTATTTTACATGCAGAGAGATGTGTTTAATCCAGAAAAAAAACCCTCTCATACTAAGGTTACATTAAACAGAGCATCCTTTAGTCACATAAAACATTCTGTTCTCAATACGCTCCATTGTTCTGCTTCAGGCCCATGACAGCAGCCTAATTATCAATAACCTTTAGTGGCTGGACTGTTTACACAAAATATTGTCAAAGCACAACTTTCAAGCTCAGTCTTCCTGCACACCCAGTTTTCCAAAGAAAAAAATATTCATATCTATTTTAGGAGCGTTCTGCTGCAGCGCAAAACCGTAAATGTCACAATAGAACTCGTACCTTTGAAGAACAAGGTGCACCCAGTGCTGAATGGCAGAAGGCAGCTTTCATTTCATCTCGTACTTCAAAAACTAACTCCAAATATAGGCTCTCTAAATATGTCAGCCACATGTTTCCCAGTAACTAGTGTGTCTTTGATGTTAACAGCCAGCACACAGAATTCATTTCCCACCTTAATCTGAAATCCTTTCCTCCTCGTACGGAAATCCACAAACGCACAGTTCACAGTCGCAGCTGTCACAGCTTCACTCGCTGTCTTTCCCTCCATTTGGTTGGACAGCCGTTCACCATCAGCCCAAAGAGATCTGACTAAAATACCACTCGGAACTGATGACACGACTGTGAGCTTTTAGTCAGTGGAAAACCGTGTAAGTCTTTAGCCAGAGGATCAGTGGATCGCAGTTTAAACATGGATACTAAAAATAAACTCATTCAGAAATGTTTTTTTTATTAGCATTACCAAAATAATTTAGAGAGCTGACAATTTTCACTTTACCCATGTACAGTACTGTGCAAAAGTCTTAGGCACCTCAAGGAAAAATGCTATAAAGCGAGGATGGTTCCAAAAATAATGCTATGAATACTTATTAATCAATAAACCTTCTAAAAAGTGCAGTAAACAAAAAAAACCTTCTGCACACAGAAGAGAAAAAGGCCAACAAGATAAAAAAGCTGATAAAACATTAAATGGAAATAAAAACAAAAAGTTCTTTTTAGTATTCCATCCATCCATCTATCCATTATTACCTGCTTATTCCTGATCAGGGTCACGGCAGTTCAGTGCCTATCTTGGAATGATTTCTCACAAGGCCATGAAACTACCCCTAGACAGGGCGCCAGTCTACTGCAGGGTGGCCTCACACACACACACACACACACACACACACACACACACACTCTACAGGCAGTGACCAGTTAACCAGAAACACATGTCTCTGGACAGTGAGAGGAAACATGGAGGAAATCTGCAGAGACACGAAGAGAACATGCAAACTCCACACACCAAAACAGTCCAGACACTGTGAGACAACAGTACTACTCGTTGATCCACTGTGCAACCCCATTTTAATATTATTTCTTTATTAAAAATAACAACTATTCTCTTTAACACACCGACAATGGCATTGCTGTGTTATTTGAAGATTTGTAGAAGGCGGTTTTTGGGAATGAGTTGCATCTAAACATTCAAACAAAGATTCATATAGTTGGCCGTCCAGTGACCCTTCAATAACAAGGACATCTTCCCCCTTCTGAAGAGAAGGTTCTGACCCTGCGCCCTGAAAGTATCTCCAGAGCAGATGGATGTGCATGTTTACCTTGGAGTGCCTGGATTTTCCTGCCCAACACAATGCAGGCAACAGCTGCACTGACACTGAGGTCTGCAGCAGTGTGTTGAGACACCTGTCTGCCAAACGGATAGTAGTGTGACTGTGATGCAATGAGAAAGAGTGTGTAGAGCGGCCCACGGTCACGGTGCCAAACAGCCCCATGCCATACTGACATCAGCAAGGGTCACGGCTCCTTACTGTGTGCTTTTATTTTCTCCAGCTAAGGACCCAGTGGATTCCACAGATACCGCTGGACTTGCTCTCAAAAAAACGTTTTCCCAAGCAAAGGCGAAAAAATGCATTGTTAATGTTTCACAGAATATTAAAAATCACGAGAGAGATACATCTGAATATGTGGAAGAAGAAGCATTTCATTTGTGCCTCTGGGGAGATTAATAAGCAGCAGACTATGCTGAGGCCACCAAGCTACGATCAACACAGTCCAACATGCCATGTCTGCTAACAGATCCTTTGTTGTCATGTCAACAAATGTGGGGCAGGAGAAGCTTGACCTGCCTTTTCCACCCACAGTCAAAAGATGTGTTTTATCAAACCAGGGTTTCTAAATTGAGCTTATTATGTGTGCATATATGTAGTTACCTTGTTCTAGTGTGTAGATGAGTGAATGAGTGTAAGTCACATGTATCCAGTGCTGAAAGCCGTCTTGGACAAAGACCGAAATCACTGTAGCTCACTTTGGAGAAAAGGATCTGCCAAAGTGTAAATCTAAGGGCATCAGATGTGAAATAACTGCTGGTGACTGCCACATCTTTACATAATGTAAAATCTGTCTTTTTTCTTCACTTTTTGCTCTGACTAGAAGAAGACTGAGTATGTTTTCAGCAATCATCTTACGCAAATGCACTGAAGCAAACCTGAGATGATTGTTTACAAGCTTTATTTTGCTAATCATCCAAGGCTCAGATTTTCCACCCACAGAAGGGCCCAGAAGCTACCGGTGTCACAGAAATGTGCAGTTTCGGGAGCCCTTTCAGGTGTTTCAGAGTCGGCAGCAGACGACGAGTGAATGGAAGCATCATCATCAAAAACAGGAGGCAGTTAGAAATTCGTTGCTAGGTGACACAAACCATCACTCACAACGCTCAACTTTGGGGAATATGTGACACTAATGAAGGGTGGCACCCTTAAAGCAATTAGTCTTGTACAAACAGCAATCGTCAGTAACCAGAACGCAGCCAATGTTTCTACGAAATAAAATGTAAGACAGTCAAAGGATTTACGTGTTTAACTGTGAAAAGTCTAAGGTCGCCCTCTCTATGATATGAACAAGGGTTGTTTCAGAATTGTGTCAGCCCATGTCTTCAGGCAGAACAAAGAAACCCAGAAGGAACAGTTGTTCTGCAATATTCCAGTCCTTCTGTTTCTTATTTCCAAGCAGTATTCTTTCTTTTTTCCCCTTTTTGCTTTGTTTACTGCACTGTGCTCTCATTACAGTGCGTCAATAACCTTGGAACGTGGCTGTTTCTGATTTTCTGGAACCAGTGTGTCTGGCAGAGGTGACCATGCCATGTTAGATAACACATTTTGCCCATTGTCCTGAACTCTTGACCCCATCTGCATGTGGCTCACTGTGTGCAGGGCTGTGTGTGTAACAGGGCAGGTGGTTTTAATGCAGTGGTCAGTAATTCAGATATTTAGGCTGTGCATTCAGGCACCGCTTTCCATCTTGCTCAGTCTCTATGGATTCTGCGTGTTTGTGCAGCTTTCCTGTGGGTGCTCTGCTTTCCTCTGTAGGCTTTCTTAGGTGGACTGGTGTCTCTAAATGTCCTATGGTGTGACTGAGTGAGTGAGTGAGTGAATGAGAGCTCAAGTGAGTGAGTGAGTGAATGAGATTGAGTGAGTGACTGAGTGAGCGAGTGAGTGAATGAGATTAAGTGATTGAGTGAGTGAGTGAGTGAGTGAGTGAGTGAGATTAAGTGAGTGAGTGAGTGAGTGAGAGATCAGGTGAGCGAGTGATTGACTGAGTGACTGAGTAAGTGAGTGAGTGAATGAGATTAAGTGACTGAGTAGATGAGTGAGTGATTGCGTGAGTGAGTGAATGAGAGATCAAGTGAGTGAGTGAGTGAGTGAATGAGATTGTGAGTGACTGAGTGAGTGAGTGAATGCGATCAAGTGAGCAACTGAGTGAGTGAATGAGATTAAGTGACTGAGTAGATGAGTGAGTGATTGCGTGAGTGAGTGAATGAGAGATCAAGTGAGTGAGTGAGTGAGTGAATGAGATTAAGTGAGTGACTGAGTGGGTGAGTGAGTGAATGCGATCAAGTGAGCAACTGAGTGAGTGAATGCAATCAAGTGAGTGAGTGAGTGAGTGAGAGACAGTGAATGAGTGAATGAGTGTCTGACTGAATGAGAGACAGTGACTGTGTGAGTGAGTGAGTGAGTGAGTTAGTGAGTATGTTGCATTGCTCTGCTGTACAAATGGGTGTATGGCTGTAGAGAGTTCAGTGTATTTAGCACTGCAAGTCACCAAGGACAAAAGTGTCAACTAAGCGACTAGTTTATAATTGCTGTATGTTACTTTCTGCTAAAACCATAAATTTAAATATAATGCAACACATTTTAGTCATTTGCAATTGTCAACGTGACAAGATTATATGCTGACGTGTCAAGCACCAGTCAGCAGCAGTAAAGTAGTAAACCCCACAGCAAATGCTTAAGGTTTACAAACTAAATAAAGTTTTTACCCTTTTCCCATTTCTACTGATAATGAAAAAAATACATCTCACCATCAACCCAGAGTTGCCACTTCCACCAGCTACTTGCCATTAGTCGTAACAGCGACTGAGTTCATTAAAAAAATCTTTGAAGCAAGTAATTTTGTGCTTTATTTGCCGCACCTGTGGCTGCCTGGACAGCGGCTACTGACCCATCATTGTACAGTGAGGAAAGTGAACAGTACAACGTAAAAAAACAGTAGCATACAGTTGTATTACAATAGAATAAGTGGAATAATTTATTAACCCCACGATGTCCTGTAACAGGTCTGATGTGACCTGTTTCATTAGTCGTCACGCATCAAGTGACTGGGTTCCTTTCGGGAGTCTCATTTCCCCTCTTGTAATTTCATTAAGCGAATTCTACACATAAGGAGACAACCAGGCCCCGTGAGGCTCATCTGGGGCACCGTTACGCAAACGCTTGCCTCCAGGCAAGGCAGTCAGCAGACAGACCACCGTCCACAAGGGAACTGAGTGTTAAAGCTGGTCCTTCCATATGCTCTTGTATGCTATTCAATAACCCTCACTACACACTGCTGGGGAAAAACTACATGTTTGCATATGCAAAGTAATAAGTCTTACTCATCTACTGCATCCACAAACTCCTGCAAGTATCAGACATTCAGGATACAGTAATTCCTCTGTACCTGAACCTAATTCATTTCTGAAAACACACTGGTTATTGATTTTTTCAGATACCAAGTGTCAATTTCCCCCCTATTTTAAATGGTGGGAAAATAAATGAATAATGTTCTTCCAGCCCATGGGAAACTGCTGTATAACTGTCAACTCACGAGTTCAGCAGGATAAACACTGTAAACAGCAGTTACCTTAATGTCAGTGATGCACATGTTTAAAGCGGGTGGTGCAGCGTGTGCAGCACAGGGCACTTCACATGTTGGTCAGCGCGTTACACACGGGAGATGGGAGGGTGCGTGTGCAGCGTTCGCAGTCCAACTTCGCATTGTAAGATGTGGAATAAAGCGAATAAAGACGTGTGTTAAAATAATCGGACGTCCACCTCTTTGTTTCACACAAAAACTGGCATTTAAATAAACAGATTTATGTGGACTGTGTGAGTGAGTGACTGACTGACTGACTGACTGAGCGACTGAGTGAGTGAGTGAGTGAGTGACTGAGTGAGTGAGTGAGCGACTGAGTGAGTGAGTGAGTGACTGAGTGAGTTACGGAGTCAGTGAGTGACTGACTAACTGAGTGAGTGAGTGAGTGAGCGACTGAGTGAGTTACTGAGTGAGTGAGTGACTGACTGACTGACTGAGTGAGTTACTGAGTGAGTGAGTGACTGAGTGAGTTACTGAGTGACTGACTGACTGAGCGACTGAGTGAGTGAGTGAGTGAGTGACTGAGTGAGTGAGTGAGCGACTGAGTGAGTGAGTGAGTGAGTGAGTGAGTGACTGAGTGAGTTACTGAGTCAGTGAGTGACTGACTAACTGAGTGAGTGAGTGAGTGAGCGACTGAGTGAGTGACTGAGTGAGTTACTGAGTGAGTGAGTGACTGACTGACTGACTGAGTGAGTTACTGAGTGAGTGAGTGACTGAGTGAGTTACTGAGTGACTGACTGAGTGAGAGAATGAGTGACTGACTGACTGACTGACTGAGTGAGTGACTGAGTGAGTTACTGAGTGAGTGAGTGAGTGACTGACTGACTGACTGAGTTACTGAGTGAGTGAGTGACTGAGTGAGTTACTGAGTGACTGACTGAGTGAGTGAGTGAGCAACTGAGTGAGTGAGTGAGTTAGTGACTGAGTGAGCGACTGAGTGAGTGAGTGAGTGAGTGAGCGACTGAGTGAGTTACTGAGTGAGTGAGTGACTGACTGACTGACCGAGTGAGTGAGTGACTGACTGACTGAGTGAGTGAATGAGTGATTGACTGAGTGAGTGAGTGAGTGAGCGACTGAGTGAGTGAGTGAGTGAGTGAGCGACTGAGCGAGTGAGCGACTGAGTGAGTGAGCGAGTGAGTGAGTGAGTGAGTGAGTGATTATTGCAGATCTGTAATGACAAAACTGAAAGTGACCACAAGTTTATGCAATGAACCATTTGCATCAATGTAACCAGTAAAACGCAGCTGAGATTTTAAGGTGAAACACTTTTTAATAATTTCTGGAATCGACTCTCTTTTCTCTATTTACCACACCACATCTGTGAACACAGTGAAAAGGCAGCTGTGGACATAATGTCATTTTTATTTTGAGCCTTTTAAAAGCACACAAGTTTAATGCTGTTTCGTGTTAATAAAAGATAGCAAAACGATCGCAGTGTACTGTCCGTCACGCATCTTGCCAACTGTGTCACGTCACCAGGATAGAGGAGCATTGAGATCCTCCGTTGTGAGAGCTGATGAAACTCCTGCAGTCATTTTAAACTTATTATAGCTTCATACAATGTTTCCAACAGAAACTACCCCAAAAATAAATTGAGGGATTCGAATGTATCATTAAACTTTCATTGATTTTGACATAGAGGATCGGCTTACGAACGATTTCGAGTCACAAATCTAACTAATAATCTGCTAGTAAATCCTGTTACAGTTGATAACACTACACAGTGAACAGTGTATGTATGATTTACTCTTATTTAAAACTCTGTTATCACCCTTTCTAGGGCTACTTAAATATTGTAGCATAGTTGAGGTCCTTTTGCAATAATATATAATAGTTTGCACTATGCTTCAGGATTGCTGTACCATGTCAGATTCCAGTGGCACTGAAAACTAGCACAGTTCAAAAATGTAACCTGATGCCACTGATAACCTCGCACGATTAAATTCAACCTTTTACTGCAAGCAAATATTAACGCTTGCAGAATGTTGTTACCCATGGAAAATGCAAACAAAAGTAAGTCAAGAGCGTAATGAATAATGCTCTACTGAAAGGCACAGGATTGTAATAAATGTATGATGCGGGGCGATTTGTCACAAATGATAAAAGCTAAAAAAGCTATCAGAAAGAATTTTTAAAAATCCAATCCTTTGGCTAAAGCCAGATATTACGTGAAGGAACTATTTAATTAAAGGGTTTATCTTCACTGACTTCACACGGGGTCACTGAGCTCAGAAGATGGATGTTTAATTAAAACGTATCTTGGTTAGTAGCCCCGGCAAATTGCAAGAAGGAAGAAAACATCTCTGGACTGCGCAAGGCAGTGGGCCCATGCCATGACAAATGAACTAAAGTCTGACTAATGTGTCGCTGTTGAGAAGGGAGGAGACAGGGGTCTCATCAGGCTATTTAAATCAGGGTGTGTCACACACCACACACCTTCGAGATGAATCTACTCGCTGGTTGCACCTCCTGCACCCAGTATGTCCAAGACAAGACAGACTGCCTTCCCCTGCTTTTTGATCCTGCTGTTGGGCCCCAAATTAGCTGGCAGAAGCTGACAGTGAACATGTGTTGTACCAATGTCACATTTCTTCCAGAAGGGTGATTGGAATATAATTGATAGAGGACACTTCTGTCATGATGGCACGTCTGTGGGCATATAAGTGAGAGGAAGAGAAACAGATCTGAGTCATAGGGGATTATTACGTGAGAAGATCAGTCAGGGGATAGTGGGAGGATCTCACAGAGGGTTCAGACTGATTGCAGAAGGCCCTGTTTATTTCCGCTGCCTGGGGGGGGCATCATCTGGGAAGGGAATAGACTGCACAGCAGCTCACCAACTCCCATGATGGCATGGTAGTCAGCTACCCTGAGCACTGAGGCAGAAAAGACAGTCAGGGGGTGTTGAGGGAAGCAGAATTAGGGGTGTTTGGAGGATCTTTCATTACTGAGAGGGACTGAGAAAGTAGCTGTAAGGAACATACTTTGTTAATATCCTTTTAGTTTCATGGCTCATGTTCGCTTTGTTTCCATGCGTTTGTGCAGTATCTCCATTTTAATCTCATAAATGAAGTGTAGTCCAGCAAAATGCCCGATGTGTTCTGCTCAGGGCAGTGCTGCTTGTGCTAAATGGTCCTTTACAGTGTTTTAGTGATATCTGGGAAAGCTGGTTTGGGGTTTTCAATTGGGCTAGGAACGCATTTTTATTTTTCTATTTAAAGCAACGTCAAATAAGATCCCAGTACATACAATTTCAAACTGTGCATCATTTTCAGGAACAAATGAAGTGTGTTAAAAAGGGGATTACCTGTACCAACACTCTCCTAATATTGAGAGATGTTAAAAGATATCTGGGCATCCTAAGCCTTCCTTGCTGTTCTAAATCTAGATCTTCCCATCAAACCTCAGTCAAACCTCACTTTGGAAATGGCTGTCTGAAGGGTTGTTGGGCACATTACAATAGTATGTTCTGATTAAATTTGGCTTACCCAGTGCTGTCTCTACCTGTGTGCTACTGTGCTCTAATGCTGCTCAAAAATTCTATGAAAAAATGCCACAAAAACACTTTCATTATGGCTGCTCATGAACTTGTTTCTCAACGCTGGAAGGAAAGGACTTCAACACAAGACATGAGCCAGAATTGTTACCTGGAGTAAAAACAATGGAGACAGACATGACTGTGACAACTACAGAGGCAATGCTCTCTTCAGCATCACTGGCAAGTTCTTTGCATGTGTGATGCTGCTCTGACTCCAGGACGTAGCTGAATGAGTTTAGCCTGAGTCACAGTGTGGCCGCAGAGCCAGACGGACTACAGCTGACACGATATGGTGACAGCTGTAGGAGAAATGCAGAGAAGAAGTAAAGCCCCTTTATACTGCATTCAGAGACCTGTCCAATGCCTTTTACTTGGTCACCAGAAAGTACCTTTTCAAGATCCTGGAAAATAGAGAAGTGCTTAAAGTGTATAAACAGATACACACTTTGTGTCTCAAACCCACTATTTTGTCCCTTGGTGGTGGCGATCTGTCTATTTTTTAGCTAAATGTAGTATATTATACGTGACATTTTTTAAGGGTATATATCCTACCCCTAAGTCGTCTCCTGGTTTTTAAATTCTCCTAAATTTCTGCTGCATATAATCTTTTCCATACGTCAAAATGGAGATTAATTAAACCGTTTCGACTGAGAGACATATTACTGGGTAATGTACGGCGTTTTCCCAGAAGCCACGTACGCTTTATAGATGGAACTGAGCTAATGCAGCTCAATGACAGCACACAGATTGTAACATTGCTTGTGCAACACAGTCATGATCTTTTGGTCACCACCCTAAAGCTTGTGATCACAGGGAAGAATGGAGATAAAGACTGATGGTAAAATGCAAGTGTCACGCTCACTGAAGGGGGCAGAGCAGCCAGTGTCCAATAAACACTGACATGGTTCGCATCCTCCAGACTAACTAGGAATCACAGGGTAAAATGTGAAAAGTGGCATCTTTAACAGCATTGTAATAAAACACAAGGTTTCAATGCTATAAGACAATAAAACAATACGATTAAACAATACAAATAAAACACACAATGAAAGAAGGGTGCCAGATGGGTAATAAACCAAATCAGTCCGGACTGTAGACAGAGCCAGGCAGCTGCCCATAGCCCCACGTGACCCACAAACCCCAGTCAACTAACATGCGCTCTGCAGGGTTGCTCCTCGAGCTCCCTGGCAGTCTGAGCCACGTTCTCAAAGACAGCAGTTCCCCTCTGGATCTGCTGAACTCTGTCCACTGCAGCCGGCCCTCTCGTCGCCCAGTAATGTGCTAAAAACAGTATTTATGGCCCGTGACAGACGGCACCTCCGTACCACTCTCAGCTGCTGCTCACCACCCCCCGATGTACGTAGTTCACAACAGCCCCTTTCACAAAAGCAGGCTTGTACTGGGTCCATTTGGACTCCGTGTCCCTGGCTACCCTCTGAATATGAGAAAAGCTCTTCAGGAGGTAGAAGTAAAACTCATTACACACCAGAGCCTCTGCCAAGTGCTGTCAGGGAACCCTTTTCACTCGCTTGTGCCTCGCTGTCCTTTCCAGAAGCCTCCCCAGCTGCCTGATGAAGTTCACCACCAGGTGATGATTGGGTGACAATTCATCACTGCTCTTCAACCAAGTGTCCAGAACATTTAAAAGACACAATGTCAGTTATAGATCTTTGGTATTTAGTTGTATTCTAATAGCAAGTACACATGTGAGCTACTTTGTGGTCAAACACAGTTCGTGGAAGTCAATCCATGCACAGCTCAAACATCTAATAATTCTTTCTTGGCTCAAGACCAGACAGTTAGTTCCTCCTGCCCCACCCCCCTCCAGATTTCTCAAAGGGTATTCAGGTGGGCACTGAAATTTTCCAGCACATCTGAAGAGTCCGTAGGTAGTTCCCTCTCTAACACTGGATCCTCAACTTCTAGAGATTCTTGAAACTCTGAACAACTGCTTGGCACATAAGCACTCACAACCAGGGTTAGTGAGTGGGCTAGTAAGTAGCCCACACCTACCCTTGGCCTTTCATGTGGGACATCCACAGAGAAGCAGAGACCACCCCCCCATCAGTAAATTTGGTTCTGTAACCAGTACTGACTGCAGAGGTAAAGTCTGCTAAAGCTAGTGCATAGGGCCCTACCTCCCACACAAGCTCCAGCTCCTTCTTATTTAAAAATCTTTTTGTTTGGCCTCCACATTCAGCCAGTTTGCCAAAGCTGATCCCAAGAGACGCACAATGCTGTAGACAACATAGCTTTAAGAATCTGTAGGGTCTCAAGCCATCTCCCGCAGCAGCGCTGCGGTCAGTGGAGAGGTCAAACACAGCTCTCAGGAAATATTTCAGTTTGAAATAATGAATTTTAAACAAATGCTTCAGTTTTCCTAAACAATCGATGAAAACCTCTCAGGATCCAGCAGTGTAACTTAATAACTTAATTATTTCTAGAACTATCGGTGACTATTAAATATTAAATAACAAATTATTTCTGTTACAGTTAAGACTGTTATCCATCTATGATGAAACACACGAATAACAACATATTTGGCTGTAAGTAATTTTGATATGAGCATGTTTTGTTGTGTGTTATGGACGTTGTTAAAAATAAGCCTAATGTGATAGTTATGAGTCTTTAGATGGAAACAGATACTGGTCAGTATGTTAATGTTCCTGATAGAGGTCTATTTTAAATCAGATTAATGTATGTTGGATTCAGTGAACGCTGCCGAATTTGATGACCCACCAGATGACCACCATGTACTCATTCGCCCCATGTCTCCCAGTTTGGGACTATGGAGCTATGCCCACGTTGTTCTGCTCCTGAGCTACCGTAGGCCACATGAAACCCGCAGCAGACGACTGATATCGGCTTGCTATCATATGCAAATGAGGGCGGTACCAGTCCGTTTGCTAGACTAGGTTGTTCACTTCAGCTAAGATATTAGATACTAGACAGACTAGTGCTGAAGGAACAGAGTTTGTTACCCCAATTTATTTGTTCATTTGTCTCAGTCTGTGTGGAGTTTTTACGTTCTCCCCGTGTCTGTGTGGGTCTCCTTCTGGGTGCGCTGGTTTCCTACCACAGTCCAAAGACATGTGTGCTGGGTTAATTGGTCGCTCTTGCTTGCAGACCGTATGTGACCGTGCGCATGTGTGGCCATCCTGTGACGGATTTGACTCCCATTTGAGGTAGTCTCATAGCCTAGTGCCCAATAATTCCAGGATAGCATCCGGACCACTGTAACCCTACTCAGGATTCAGCATTTAACAATAACAGATGGAAATATGTATATGTGTTTTTTTTTTTTTTTGCAACGACAGCAACAACTGGTCACAGCAAGGTAAACCCAAAAGTGACCATGCAGCAAAAGGATCGCAAAACAGAATTCAGCTTTTGGGTCATCCATGTGAAAAGGAATCAGTGAAAATAAGCCACAGCTATAAAACACAATTAAGTTGCATGAAATATGAGCAGCAAGTCTATAAAACTTCAGTACAATGTTAAATAGACTCGTCACTACTGGTATTTTAAAATATATTTAAGTCATGTATCCCTAACTATATTTGCATCAAAAGTCATGTGACTGTTTTCCAAGATGGTGCATAAATTTTGTCTTCTCTGCAGAGACCCACAACTTTTATATTCTTTGCTCTTAAGTTCTTAAGTTGCCACAGTTAATAGAAACTGAAATGTCGTGTTTTATAGATGAGGATTATCCAGTTTTTGGCTCGGCGCATTTTCAAAAAGGGAAAAAGTTGGCTGTAGAGCCCACTAAGCACTATGGATGCAAATGATGAGCAAAAGTATACATACAGTGAAAATTAGATGTTTCCTACAATTTTCTTTTAAAAACCCCAAATCCAGACAATGAAAGAAAGAAAAGAAAATATACAATCTCATTTTCAACGTCAACTCAGATGTCAAGATAGTAGGTTTTTTGTCTTCTCAAAAAAATCATATTTTTATTCCTGCTTACTCTAGTGAAAGGATTTGCAAATTGTCAAAATGGGGTAGCATAAGGCTTCAGGTCTTACTTTTTTGGTTGACTCTCTAGCAGAATACCTAATCTTTTATAATTTAAGAAACAAGATAAAATCTGTGCAAAAGTAAACCTTTAGGTGGATTTGGAGATTTCCATTGTAACAAAATTCTTCTCCATGCCTCAAAAAAGGCAAAGGTGAAGGCATTTCTTTTGTACTTTGGAACCCCAGTTTCCTGAGTCTCCAAAAATGACCATTGCAAAATCAAGTTGCTACATCAAACGCTTCTGACAAACACTTAAATGCAACAGTCTGTAATCCTAAAAGTCTGGGAAACGACCAAAACATATGTGCTAAATCAGCCTTGACAATGTGGCAACAGCCTTTTTGCTTTGTAAAGTGCTACGACCTATGATAAAACCCCTCCCCACGGTACAGGTGGCGACACTTAACCCAACTTATTGGTTACTAAGAAATTATCGATTGCAATAAATATCAAAGTTTTTTCAAACAAAAATCTTTATCTGGTAGCAAAGCTGTGTTAAATGTGCAAGGGGGGCACTTTGAATAATTCAAAAAAAAAAAAAATCAAGTATCAGGGGTGCATGATCCAATTCCACGGTGGCTGAACGCTTAGTGTTCGGAACTGAAAAAGTATGAAAAAGCAATTAATTTATGTGTGCTTCTGCAAGGGACCCGGCCTCACTGTAGCGGGCATGTTGTTGGTCAAAGTCTCAGACAATTAACAGGCAGCCTGACAGCCCCCCATCTGCCATCTGTGCCTGATGTGGCTCAATGACCAGTACTTAAGGATAACTACGAAGGAAGAAATCTAAAAACTCACTTAGGGTGTCTCTTACAGACAGAGTACCAGAAACTAATCTGTGGTCGTGTTTATACAACAGGCAGGCAGACAACGGCCTGGATTCTGTCGTGAAAACTATGCGGCACAGCAGAGGGTGAGTTTGAGCCGATGCCTGTACAGTTACTGGAGATGTAGAAAAATATTAGCAGAAATAAAACACTTGACAATTTCCCTAAATTCCATTAGAACAAACAGAGACTATTAATGTACATTTACTTAAGTGGGCAGCCTATCATTATTTCAGTGCATCCTGGGACTATCAAACATTCTAGTACTAGACAGAGGATAATGTACTACGTGGAGCTGAATGAAGCTTTTTTATGTATTTTGTCACCTTCAACCTTTTTGTGTGCAGAAAAAATACTTGTTTGTAATGGATTCATTCGCTTGTGTAGTGAATGATAATACCGCTTTTTATGAATATTGTTATTTGCAGATTAGTGTTTTGCTGAAACAGTCAAGAAAGTCTATAGATATAGATGGTACTGAATTAAATGAAATGCAAAACAACATGAAAAATCAGTGCAGGAATCATTCACTCCCTGTGATCAATAAAAAGCATACAGAAAAAAAAAATCCACATTTCATTTTTTTTGTCATTTTTCTACTATCAAATGTGAAGTTCAGCTGTATGGTACTTATTACCCATATTAAAATGCTTTAAGAGAAACACCTAGGGCCAGACAGAAAAGAGAGACTAAATGCTCTCAAACTGAAATAACACGATTCTGCAGAAGAAACAGCTTCAACTCTGGGGCAAACCAGAGGTCACCCTGGCTGGAGGGGCTGGACAAGGCTGGCTGCCAGAATAGTCCCAGAGAGGTTTGTTTTCTCCTCCCAGGTCCATGGTACCATCCTTCCAGCTGTTTCTCATATGTGCAGGAACAAAAGAAAGACTTGGGTGGGGGCACGGAGAAAGCGCATGATCACCGAGAACCTCCCCTTTCCACAATTATATCCCGGGGTCTGCTTGACATCAGCCGCAGCTCTGCCAGACCATACATGGACAAGTGGAGCCTACATCAGACATACCCCTCCTTACCTCAGTGTTTAATGCTGTGCAATCTAAACACTGGAAGGCTGATACGACACTAAAACAGAGGGGTTATATTTAGACTAATTAAGTAAATATTTACAATGTTCCCATTATAGCTTTGAAGACTTTTTTCTTCTTTATGAAAATATTTTCTATATGATTTTGTCTCACATGTTTCTCTTCTCATTTCCATTTGTTTGTAGTATTAACTGATTTTTACATTGTGCAACTGTCGCTTAACATATTAGTGTTGAATGACTGAATGAATTTTGAGTGAAAAAAACAAATGACTCCTCCCAAGGATGCAAAATCACAGTTGCTGATCACGTCGAGAGCTTAATCGCAGTCAAGATGCTAGCTTGGTGTGAGCCTTCCAGAATTTAAGGAAGTCAAAAGTTCTTATGTGAAGCCGGCACCAAAAACCTGCAGGTTAGCTGTCAAGAAATGATATCAAGAAATAAAGTGGGTTTTAGGCAAAGCAGGAGCATTTTCTAAGGAAAAAAAAAATGAAAAAGCACTGGGCAGGATTTCTTATCATTTCGCTGTTTATTTGGCAGGAACTGCTACCTGTTTTTTATTCTCTACTCAGAGCAGTGCTCAAACATTATCTGTCCAAGTCTACATGATATAAGGACCTATGGTTTCTAAAACCAGCCCTTCCTGAAAGCTCATGTGGTAATGGCAGCTGTGGGGATTTATGCAGTTGGGCAAATTTGAGCTTCCTCCAATGCTCCTCTTTTATTACCATTTTACTAGAAATGGCATATAAATGTAAACTGAGTGTCTTTACTATGTTCTTTTATCATAGCTAAAGTAGCTGGTGGCTTCAGATTTCTCATCGCAATCTGGTCTGGCCATCTAAAAGGTGGACAGTGGAGATGTAAGACATTTTTAAAGAGCACCAGATGAAATTTTACAAAATATCCTTAAAAACAGAGAAATCACTGAATCTTTGGAATTTTGTAGCTCAAATGTTCTTAACGCGAGCTATAAAACGCACTGTGAACAGATCAGGGAATGCTGAGCTACTGAGATGTCATGTTTAAAGTCAGTTATGCAAGAGATAAGAGTGACTCCTTTACAGCACGTCTTTTCAAAATTCCTTCAAGGATACTGCATGACCACCCACCAGGGCCACACAATACCTTTTGCTACATGCAATTAAAATACTTATCAAAAGGCTATTCAAGAGCCATTGTCCGAAATGCACGAAAAGAGCATTGAGTAATTTATAGCAAAGCTAAACAAAATCTGAGCTGAGAGTGACGTTCACTGCCACTGATACCACCCATACATCTTAAAAATACTTCACAAATGGATTAAATTAATGAGTGAAATATTTCCTACAAAGGAAACCAAACTCAGCTCTGTACCCCAGTGACCTTGGGCACTGAACAGCATATTAACTAACAGAGTTCATTAATATTATTTTATTAGTCTAGGTGATGCAATCTCTTTGCTGACATTAGCATAATGGGCCACTTCATTACCAAAAGGGTTACCCATTGCATAGGTGGCCTAATAATACAATCTCGAAATACATAATTTTGCATTAAAGTGCTTTTGCGGCCTTCTTGAATATCCCTAGTCACGGTGGACCATTGGCAAGTATTTTTCGGTCCTATAGCATTATTCTTACATCCAGACGTCCTTGCTCCACTGACACTCATTATGAAACAATTGTAATATTTAATTATGGCTTAATAATAATATAAATGATGTCATTTTCTAATTTGCCGTTCCTTTTAAAAACCAAGTTAAATAGTAACGACCGGGTTCAGCACTAAAAACTACACCCATTCCGCACATCAGAAAGTTAATCTGTTCAAAAAAATGTTGCTTTTAGAAAATTCCCTTTGTGAGAGGATCAGATTTCCGTTATTTCTTGTGGAAAAAAACAATGGTTCGCAGATTTTAAAAAAAGTCAGCTAAAATGTATTCAAAAACTAAAATAAAAGATATTTTTATGCAATAACAACAAAAAAAGAAAACATTAATATTTCTACCTTTTTATTTAATGTTTTCATTCATTCAGTCATTAGTTATCAATTACAGCTCTGCCTAAAACATATAATTTAGATTAATTTCTTGGGCTTTCTTCTGCCAGCCGATTTTACTGTATGGACAGGTTCTGAAAGCAATAGGTCAGTCTCAATTATTTCATTAAAAATTATAGTCCATTTATGACCTTGATGTCACACGGGCGTTCCCATCTGGATATCAGAGATGCTAAAATGTCCATTTTCTGGAATTATTACATCTACAGTCTGAAGCCACAGAGGTCAAAAGAGAGCTGAGACTGAGACTGTGCTTCTTGGACATGGATCTTCTGGGCGTCTCCAAATGGATCACCAAGGATTGGAGGACCATGGAATCTGCACAAGCTCCAGAATACTGCTTTTTCCCTAGATGTGTTGAAGTTTTCTGAACAATACAAGTTTTGTTGACAACTCAAGGCAGAGTAAAAGACAACTGATTGAAAGCCTATGAACACCTGCTTGGCAAACCTTGCAGAACTGGAGTAACCACACCACCACTCTGCGGTAGGTCAGTTAGCTGTAATAGAATCTGGTTACAAGGGGACAAAAGATGGTCCTTGCCTTTAACACACTACAAGTTATTCCAAGAATAAGGCGTTGGACCATTTGAAAATTAACTCTGCAACCTGAAACAAAAACAGAACACACTGGTTTGAACTCAAATTGGTCTCAGTTAGAAAGTCGCCGTAAAAAAAATGTAACAGGACCTGCAGAAGGCAAAAACCTTTCAAATCACAAAATGCTGAAGCGGTCCAGGTAAATCTCATTTTCCCTAAAAGATCCTGCTTTAGATCACAACAGCATGTAACCTTCAGGTCGCTTAATAAGTTGCTTTACAGTGGTTTCCACATCACACAGAAGGGTGTCCAAAACAAATTTGTTCCCCCACTGGTAAAGGCAAACTTTGGAAAGGGTTCCGGTTCTGGGATATAAGCCCATAACAACATCTGGAGACATGTACATTGTTCTCTGTAGCACTTTCTCGGGCACTCATAGCCCAGGTTATGCCCTTCTCTGGTCTAGTAATAGTGTAGTAGTGTTCTGCTGATCTGCCGAGGTACAACATAGTGTGAGTAATCTTGGGCTTTATGCCTAGTCTGTATAGACACAAGTGCGTAGCCCAAAAGTCACTTGGTCAAATCCGAAGCTAAAGTGCAGCAAGAGAAGATAATCCTACACATTGTTTCTAGTAGCCTTCCAAACTGTTATTGCGCACTACTGATTTCAAATACCAAATTCAGTGTTTATTGTATACAAATGTGAAAGCAAGGCCACGGAATGTATTTAAAGTACCTTTTAAAACCGAAGTCAAAAATATGAGAACTGTCAAAAAAGATTAAGGCAATGTGGACATGTAAACAGCCTCTGTTTCAAATTATACAATCTTGCATAAAACACACACACACACACACACACACACACCGGTTGCTAATGGTATACAAATGAATAATATAAATCTTATGAGTTCAAAACCACACTCAAAAAAAGATCACGTAACCATCTGTATAACACAGAGGGACTGTAACTGTATCCTCATCTTCATTTAAAATAGGAGAAACAAATGTATGCATCTTGCTCAAGGACTAAGGAGCAGAATGTGGCAAACGGCCGTGTGGAGTCGTGACAATGGATTATTTTCGGCCTCTCACTGAGTAGTGATGTGCCACGGACATCAGGCACCCCCTGCTTTTAGCCGTGCGCGTATCATCTAGGATGCCGAGGAATATCAGTGGGTTTCCTTTGCTGGTCGGACGCTAGCCATCAACAGCTATAAAGGGTGAGACAAAACAAGCATAAATGCAGAGTGGATCACTGGCACCACTACAGAAAACTTTATGCTCATTATTATAAAAAAAGTCTCGCTATTTGGCAGTAAAGTTCAAAACCAGGGACACTGACATAACCATTTACCAACAGTCGTGATCAGTACTTAAAGTGTAAAAAATAAGTGCCACTGTTGGCATGACGGTGTGCGTATCAGTCGCTATTAGCTTACTATTAAATAATAAATATTGAATTTCTGCCCTGAATAAAAGATACTAGGAGACATTGCTGATGTCCACAATATACACTTATTTAATAAAGGGGACACAAAATTTGAACACACAACCCATTATCTCATAACCCATTATCTCATCATTTCTGGATTCTCATAAACAAGCAGAGATAAATTATGCTTTGACATAACGTAGGTTTCCATTATCCACTGCGGCACTGACACAGCCTGTTTCACCTGCAACCCCCGGCTCAGGGAAAAACATTTTCTAGGATCGGCCGCTACCGGCGAGTAAACATTATTTTGTCACTATATTCAAAGTGGTGAAATTTAAAAAGTGTTTCTTAGAACCCTGACAGTAGTAAGGTACAGCAACGTCCTGCAACGGGTATTTTAAGTATCCTTCCAGGAATTTTATTTTTAATTACCATCCTGCCTCCATGCTGGTTTCGCTTCTTTACCACTCCCACAGGACCCCGACGCATTAACCGCCTGCTAGCTCAGCTCAGACTCATTGTCCAGGGACCACTGTGTGCTCAGGTAGGCTAACGTCCATTGGGAGATGGACTGTTTGGGTACAGGTTCAAATCCAGTTCAGTCTGTGCAGTACTTGCTTGTTCTCCGTGTGTGTGTGTGTGTGTGTGTGTGTGGATTTGCTCTAGTTTCTTTCCACAGCTGTTTCCCTTTAACTGATGTCTCTAAATTGCCTGTAGCGTGTGAACGGGTGAGTGGCTACCCCCTTGGTGGACTGGTGTCCTGTCCAGGGTGTACCCTATTTAGCCTGGCACCCTGTGCTTCTGGGACTGGGTCCAAACCACCTCAATCCTGCGATGGAATAAAGACAGTGAGAGAATATGCGGGTAAAATCTGACACACTGATTTGCATGTATTTATTCAGTTCATTAACCTACTTCACAAAATACATAATACTGATGCAACTGCATAATTGTAAGAATTTTTTCTTAAATATCCATATATTAAAGCAAATTATTTCTATTTATGTATTGGTCTAGTTTGTAGTAGATACCTACTGTTTCAGGATTTCTTAAGCAGGCATTTCAAATAAATCCATCTGATTAGTTCTACACAAAACACGCGGACATTACATTCTCAGGATTTAATGTATTACAAAATTTAAAAAAAAATCTGTCTCTGTTATGTAAACAGAAAAAAATCAGAATATCAGGATTATGAAAAACTGAACCACATAATAATATTCTTTTATAACACAGACTTTGAAAGGGAAAATTCAAAATACAGAGGGGGGAGGTTGTCATAATAACAATTATTGTATGATGGTGATGAATCCTATAATGAGACAGAAAAATTCTGATTTCTGAGAGGGTTCTGATTTATTTTTCCATCTCTCCAGCTTTTATTTTGAGCGTACAGCTACCGCTGCTTAAAATTCTACACTGTACTTGAATGTGTATACGATTACCAATTTGATCTTAACATATATGTGACAACAGATAAAACCAAAACTGTCTGTAAGGCCATAGATCACATGACAGGCAATCGTAAATCATTCGGCTCACATAGTGTACATCTGCAGCCTAAATCTCAAAGGGCCTGGCCATGGTTTGTGCTCACATGAGACCAGATCTCACATGGCATATGTCTGCAGGCTATAGCTCAAGGAGTACGGGAGCAAAGACAATTTCCAGGGCTCATGACATATTCAATCATTAATCACAGCTCACAAGTCACAAGACTGTGAACAGAACTGTATACCCTTTCATCTCCAGTCAAGCCCACCCCGTACGTGAAGGTCCCTCTCACACCTGCCTAACCGCTATCACATCTCCCTAAAAAAGACAAAAACAACACCCCCATCACAAAAACTGACAGCAACAAAACAATAACAAATAAATAGCAGTTTTTCAAAGTGCCATTTCACATTATTGCTCTAAGTCTGATGGCCTTTTCGGCTGAGTTGCTTTTTGAACCAGCCATGGACCCCTTAGGTCACAGTTCTTGACACTTGGTCCAGTGACCTTTGCTGGACTTTGCCATTTCAGCATTTCATAGGATAAGATGATCGTGATGTTAAAGTCTTATTCCAGTAGCCTAGAACTAAAACCACAACTAAAAGTGCATAGTAAGTGCAGTTCTTAAATCTATCTTGCAAAACGCAGCCTCTCAAAACACTTCAGTGTTTACTATCAACATCACACTAAGTTATTTATGTCATGCTGATCATGGATTCTTTTATGACATCCATTTAACTTGATCATCCAAGGGGAAAACAATGCCAGAATGTAACTATAAAGCAAGTTAAAAATAAAGCTGAAACGCATCTATTTTTATCTCTTGCCCAAAAATAGTTACTGATCCAGCTGGACCCAATTCTGGGGAGCAGCTGTGGGAAGAGCCAGCTGGATTACGGCTTTGGTTAGACCCCCACGCTCTTCTCCAGGATCATTACTCTGTCATTACAGAAGCCCCATTTAGTAGGGATAATGTGTTAGAAACAATGCGTTACAAGTCGTCTACACCTCGTGCTAATAATCTAATTTTTGTGCAAAAGGAATAATATTATTTTAATAGTTGCAACACAAATGAAATATTCATTTTCAACATGTCATTTACTTGCAGCATGAGCAGTCTCATCAAATTACCTCCCTTATTTACAAGGATTAAAGTTTACATACATACCAGTCATTTACCATTATTAAATGTACCAAGTACTTTATATGTAGTATTGCAAAACGTAAAAAACAAAAACAAAAAAAGATTTCACCCTGACTTCTGAAACGGCTTTGTGTTGGGATTCATCCGTAAATGAGGATATCAAGGACGATGACCAGATAAAAAATACACATCGTACTTTATATTAAAGATTCGGGTTGGTGAAATATATTTAGCCCCGTAGTAGGAAAATGAGACATGATATTCACCCAAATGTTTGAGTTTTTTTTTTTTTTCTCCAAAAAACATGTAAAGGATTCCCTCTCATACTACGTTTCTTGAAGGTTAATAGGCGCGTCTGACTAATGTCAATTTAGGCAATTTAGGTAATGTTCTACCAATTGTACAGCAGCCAACGGTGAAAGATAGAAGCCGTGTGAGATAATGTGCAGCAATTGTTATCTCTCACGGCAGCCCTCCAGCTCTCCTTTCCGCATTTCATAGTCACACTAATACATTCATATGCAAACATCATGACTACTTTTAACAAGAGCACATTTACACTGCAAATACAAGAAACGAAAGCAAAATAGAGCAGTCAAACAAGCCTTCTGCAAGTCACACCCGAAATGGGCAAACATTTTGTGAAGTGCTGGTTTAGAGCACAACCTCTGCAGTTTTATCCAGACAGCGTTATGTGTTAGAACTCAGTACACTCAACCTTCATATTATTTGGTCCATTACAAGGAACAACCTCTACCCTGCTTAAGAAATCATATACCTATTTTTCATATAATGGACTCCGTCAGTACAGTGGCATTTTTGCAGCCATTTTCCTCCCACAATGGGTATCTTACTGAGTACAATGGCTCGCATCAGGTGCTTGTATTAGACAAAGACAATTTTGGGACAGAGACATGCACTTGATCTCTCAAACCCAAAAGGTATTTGTCCCTCATTGACGTCAATCCAGCCTTTTTCTGGATAAATCTAGTCTATGAACCTCTAAATGACCATACAGTCAAAGACTGATAGTTTGCGCGCAGTTCTGCAGACGGTGGCAGATTTTCTTCAGTTTTGGTTATTAACCCCATCATACTTTGTCATGAACAGTGACTCTATATACTTCCTACTTCCTCTTTATCACTCTGGCAAATTTTAACCAATAACAACCAACAATTAAGGTCAATATAAATCACACCACAAATAGCAGATTCAATACTATGACTAATATTACTTCACATAGGTGATGCTTTCTCCAAAGCTATATAGAATGTTAAAATATTCCTAATTATTTACCCATTTACACAGCACTGTAATATTTACCGGTGCAATTCTGGATAAGAAGCTTGATAAAGGACACTGCAGCAGAAGGTGGGATTCAATCTTGTATCTTTCAATTTGCATATAGATTTATTCATGTACCACAACCCTTTCTTTAAAATGATGTAAAACTCAAAGTAAGGAAGTGAAGGGTTTTAGTTGCAAGCTTTCAAAGCACTGTCTGATACCCAGCTGGATGAATAGGTAACTGTATGTACATGAGTCCCACACAAAGGTGATCGTGACAGATGGCGTGATGCAAATTTATGGAGCAGTTAGGAGATCAGGAGAGAACTGGGCCCAAAAGAGCTGCAAAGCATTAACCGCGACAATTTTTGATGCCCTTTGATACTACGAAACATCTAAAGATTAGAAATAAACTACAAAAATGCAACATTTAGCTAAATTATTTAAATTACACTACTGTAGATACAGCCTAAATATAAAGATCAAATTAAAACGATTTATTATTAAACACTTATGTGTAGCGCTACACCACAGCTTCAAAAGCATAGTGTCTGCATGTTTTGCAGAATAAAAAGTATAGGAAGCGGTCATGTGAACTTTATATAATAAACAGGGTGTACATTGTCTCATGTGCTTTCCTTGCTCAGTAGACTGTAGCCCTCTGCAGCCCTGAAATGGTTACTGATAACCAATGAAACAAATGAAATTATAACTGTAAAAAGCAGGCCATAAATATTTTTGCTACTAATAATATAAAACATGCTCCCACTGCCAAGCAAAAAAGCCTTTTATTTTTTTTTGTATAATTTGTACTTTTTTTCTGAGCACTGGTCATTTTTTTCACATGGAAAAATTGTAATCCCCCCCTCCCCCTAGTTGCCAAATAGGGTGGTTCCATGAATCGAAATGTCAAGAGATAAATGGGTGTATTTCTTCACAAAATTTCAGATGCACGGTGTAGCAGTTACATGACAGAAATAATTCAAGTTTAATATATAATTCAAGTGTTACGTTTTCTGGCCCACACTCAATAGTTTTGGATTGACAGTAAGCCGACTATTTGCAAATGATTTGTAAAATCTGGCAAAATCATAATTTTAAGCTTTTGCATGCACACAGTCACCTTCTCACATATTCACTATAAACTTTACAGTACAGGAATTTAAGTACTTAAAAGCCCAGATTAATTAAAGTGAAATACATACGCTATGAAAAATATTACACGCTAAACAAATTAACTTTTAAAAAAAATTAAACATCTTAATACTGGTGAAAATCTCGTCCCTGAGAGTTCTTTCCTCATCTAAGAAGCAGGTGGTACAACAGTTAGGAGCCAACAGGACACCAAACTGTTTCTGGAATATTGCTAATTGTTTGAATTTGTAACAGACACACTTCTGTGTTTCCTAAAAGAAAAAACAAGATAATGCAGTTTATGGTCGTTTACAGAAATAGTGTTCAGTTTTAGACTCACATAGGTGCGATTCATTTGCTGATTTCTCTTTTGTTTTAAACAAAGAACGCAGACAAATCTTTGGGTAGACAGTGGCTGTCTATCAAAATGTAGAAAAACCACCTCATCTCTATAGATTACTCAACTTGTGGAAACAGAGAAACCCGACTCTCTCAAGCACAAACACCCGTGTGTCCGAGCTCACGGATATTGTGCGGGACAGAGCAGGAAGGGCGGCAGAGGCCTGTTGACAAAAAAAAAAAAAAAAAAAAAAAAAACAGGGTGGAAAAAAACCCAGACAACCTATTAAAAA